>JAVTVJ010002921.1:0-120260 GCA_034509425.1 Eopsaltria australis | reverse complement strand
TCTTTCTTTCTTTCTTTCTTTCTTTCTTTCTTTCTTTCTTTCTTTCTTTCTTTCTTCTTTCTTTCTTTCTTTCTTTCTTTCTTTCTTTCTTTCTTTCTTTCTTTCTTTCTTTCTTTCTTTCTTTCTCTCTTTCTCTCTTTCTCTCTTTCTCTCTTTCTCTCTTTCTCTCTTTCTCTCTTTCTTTTCCCAGAGACCAACATTAAGTGTTCATGTTTAAGACTTACAAGCCCATTTTACAAGACAGTAATATATTTTCAGCTCTCTTTTGCTCTTTGATCTTTCAAAATATAATGCCTTGCAAAGTTTTATAGCAGTGGCCACTTCAGTTGAAATTCATAAACATTTTCCATCACAGCTCCATTGTTTCACAGTCTTACAAACTTCTGAAAAATCCATTTGGAGCTGAAACTGTCCAGTCTCAGTCACTACAATTCATTTTAAAATAGAGGAATTATCTGTTCAGTTTTTTTTTTTTACTTACAGGAACAGTAGAGAAAAAGAAGCACCACTTTCCCACGGTAAGTGATTTTCTGAGCACTGCTACAGCAAAACCAGCTGAAATATTAATTTTGAACTTCTTTCTGTGAGGTGACTGCAATTAGTTTCTTTATAAAACATTATTCTATATCAAACCATGCGATTAGAAAAAGTGACAGCATCCAGGTGCATGGTGCTGGTAGATGTGTTGGTTCACTTGCAGGAAAGTTGTGATTCAGCAACAGAGGACTCCTGCAGGATTGTTCATGGGCTTGAAGAGAGAGATGCTCTTCTAAAAGTGGGGTGTAATTAAAGGGCAAACCCATAGTAACCAAGGGAAGGTCCCACAGTGACCAAGGCAAGGCCCCATGTGAAAACAACAGAGTAAAGTAAAGTCTCTATGTGGTGAACAGGCACTGGGGCTCTGGCAGTCTTTGCTTCCCAGCTGCAAGGGAAGGGAAGTGT
Organism: Eopsaltria australis; assembly: GCA_034509425.1. Taxonomy (NCBI): domain Eukaryota; kingdom Metazoa; phylum Chordata; class Aves; order Passeriformes; family Petroicidae; genus Eopsaltria; species Eopsaltria australis. The sequence goes on along the minus strand of JAVTVJ010002921.1, from coordinate 119,318 downwards.
GGGTGACTTTCACACACCCGCAATGGCTTTGCACTATCAAGGAGAATATTAGGTCAGCCACACAGGGACAGGTTTCCATTCCCGTTTTCATTATTTAAATGCCAAAAGTATTATTAATTTATATTTGGGTTAAGTTCAGACTCCAAAATACAGAGGATGTGTAGCTAAATTACAGTTTGCTGTTAGAACCTTACTTTTGCATTTCCCAGCATTTTGTGATTTTAACCATTCATCTGTAGCAAAGTATCAGCCCAGGCTTTTTCCCTCCATTTAATTTTAGCTGGAGTATGGAGTGAATACAATAACCTTGGTAAATTAAAGTGTCATGTGATTTCCTTTCCATGAGCTGAGCGGATGTGTCTGCAGGGCTGTAATGAAGGAGGGTAAGCACAAGAACGGAGAGCTTGCGCTCCAAGCATATCAAAGCCCTTCAGTGCTTGTAGAGTTCACATGCAAAAAACGCAAACGCTGTGTGAAATTCCAATTTGAATTATGTATTTGGATATGTTGTGGTCCTCTCCTATCTGCTATCAGGTCTTCATCTGGAAAGAAAGTATGACAGAAGAGGATGGAAAAAGCTTCATCAGTAAAGATGTGCTAAGATCAGGCACATCAGTAAAAGCCTTGCGACTGGTTTATAAATTGTTACACCTGGCTGAGATTACAGTCTTTTGCCAATTCATGTCCTGCACTTACTTGAAGCATGAGTTAACTGTGGCCTTGTGCAAGTGATCACAAAGTCATTCAGTTTTAACTTCAGGTCTGGTATTTTCACTTTTCCTTTAGAATCATTAGGGCTGTCATTGCATCACTTCAAGGAAAGGGAACAGACTCATAATGTTTTGAAGAGATGTGAGGGACAGTTGTTGGCCAAGGCTGACCTCTTTCAGGTCCCATTAGATTGTGGCAAAACCTTGCAGCACTTCCAGGAAGCATTCAGAATGAATGAACTCAGGAATGGGCTCTCAGGATCTGGGTTACCTAATGAGTTTTAAGAAAGTGAAATAAAGTAATGAATTGAAAACACCTAATAGATACTTCAAGCTGGCTGCCTGTAATTTCTGAAGTACAGTTTTTTCCTTCAGTCCCAGCCCTGTTGTAGAATTGTGTGGGGGTGACAGAAGGATTTGGATAATCAAATGTGCAATTCTACTCCAAATACTGGCTTCAAAATGGCATTATGTATTAATGATTCCCAGAACAAATTTGCTCAGTTCACAAGTGAAAAGCTGAGGGATTTTATGTCTGCCAGCTCTGCAAATTCCCCCTGGCCTGTGAAGGTCAAGTTTGTGCTATTTCCTCCTCACACATCATCATCCTTGTAATCATCAGTAATAAAGATTATGAGGGCCAAGCTGTGCCTCAGTTGCACCTATGAAAACTGCAGTGCGTTTCATGGGGTTATGCAAATGTAAGGAATTGTCCCTATGGCTTCAGAGTTGTGCTGCAAGGCCAGCTCTGGACAGGGACCTGCCCATGGGATGAGCTCCAGCCCCCTCTCCTGTGCCCCACAGCATGGAGGGCAGTGCCTGCATGTGACAGGTCTGACCCTGCAGTGTTACCTCCTGGTCACCTGAGCTGCTACACCAGATGAGCCCTGCAGGGATTTGTTGATGGAGTTAGGCCCCATGCAGGCACCCTTGCTCATACCAATTGTAAATGCAATGGCTGCAGCTAGGCCCTGGTGCATGTGCTCAGGAAAATTTCTTCACTGTAGGGGTGGTGAGGCACAGGAACAGGTTGCCCAGAGAAGTGGATGCTCCATCCCTGGAGGTGTTCAAGACCGGGTTGGATGGGGCTTTGAACAACCTGGTCTGGTGGGTGGTGTTGCTGCCCATGGCAGGGTGGTTGGAACTCAATGATCTTTAAGATTCCTTTCAACCCAAACCATTGTATGATTTTCCAGCTATCAGCTATTGACCTTATGTTTGCTCTCTCAATGCCTGGGGTTTTCTTCTGGATTTCAGGGCTCAGACCTTGGGCTTTCTTTGCACCTTGACTCATGCCTGTGTTGCAGAGCGGCTCCTATACCTTCAGTCAGCTGAATATGTAAAGGAACTTTCTGAGAAGAAAGGCAACATTGCAATGAGATGTAGCTCAATTAATAAAGTAGTGCCTAATAGGGAGCAGACTTCCTGTGGAAAGAAGTGTTATTTTTTCCTGAGAAGTGTTATTTTTGTCACTTCTCAGATAAGGGCTGAACTGCAAACCCATCTCAGTGTGACAGGAGTGACTGAAACTAAAAGCTGTCCTGAGGCATATTGTCCTCCACAGCACATGCCAACATTTTGTAAGAGGTTCCCAGATGACAGTTCTCTGCATGCAGCACTGGACAGGGCTGAGCAGCTCAGCTTCCTGTATAGGATTTCAGGATCATACTCTACATAAGTTGAAAGTCTTCCCATAACATGTGTGCAACAATGCAAGTGAGAAAGCACGTGGATTTCTGTGCCTGCAGAGTAAGTTCAAGGGCGTTTTCAACTATGTCATGGCTTTGTCTTTTATGTTGTTTTGTATTTGATGTCTACCTGATGCAGCCTGTGCTTGGGAGTAACTCCAAGAGCCTCGCTGCTGCCACACAGGAAGCATTAAAAGAGGAGAACTAGACCATACATTTGTTAAACCTTAGGCTTTGGGGGGATATTGTAAATTTATTACTTCCTTAGATTATTTTCTGAATATTGCGGGTGCTTGGATAGTAAGACCCATCATCCAAGCAGCACAATGCACAGCTGACAAAAGCTTTTTGACCTACTTTCTCTGTACCCTTTCACTGCTGGAGTGTTTTGGGGATGGTAGAGTTAATCTGGTATAATTTCCATGGCACCAGGTGTGTTCCCAACAAGCAGTAGCAGCTTTCTCAATAGATTCAAGGTGTTGAGAGGCTGCTGAAATCCTTGCAGCTGTGGCTGCCTTCTCTTTACAGCCCTCCATCACCTCCTCTGTCTCTAATGAGTCCTTGGCACTGATGCTTCCACAGGGGTGTTGCTGTGTTTCATGACCCAGATGACTCTTTGCCAAAGCAGTCAGCTCCCCTTAGCTTTAAGTGCAACCTTTTGTACAAAGGGATTGGAATGGAACAGAATACTTCATTTTTACACTAAGAAGTAATCTCATCCTTAACTTTTTTTTTATGTGTCAAAGTTCTATTTATGTGAACTACACAGATGTTTGTGAACACCCTGCTGAGCTACACTGGGTGAAATTACTCTGTATCATGAAATGCCAACAAGATCACGCAAAATCGTAAATACAGTGGGAGCACAGAGCCTCTGCTGGCAAAAACTTGTGTTTTACCAACAAGTCAAAGGCTATGGGAGAAAATAGGCACAAAAAAGTGAAGGGACTTGTAGTGCAGCTTACCCAAATCCTTATCCCCAAATAGAAGAATCAAGCAATACATCAGCATCTTTGAATTTGACTTGATTCCCAATGTTTTTAAAATCCCAGGGAAAAAAACAAAGGTTGAAAGAAGTGCAGTCATATTCTTCATATTTTCATCCTGTTCTGAATAATGGCTTCATAGGACAAGTTCTTGTTGGCAAGATAATAAATTGTACTTAGCATTTTTATTAGAATCTTCCTGTTTTCTCCCTTCTTCTGAAAGTTCTGAAACAAAGTATGTCACCACCATTCCTTGTGGTCTTTTGAAGCATATCAGCAGCTCTGTGATGACATGGGGAAACATGGTGCCATTCAGATTTGTCTCAAGTCTTTTTCCAATTACTGAATCCAAAGTGTGTGAAAGCTTCCTCTGTGTGCTTCATCAAAAGCAGTTTGCAAAACGGTAGCAACAAAGTACATTACCCCCATTAGCATCAGAAAAATAGGTCCGCTGAAAATCACAAAACTGGGATAAGCATAAAGGCAGGCTTGTTTTTCTGAAGTCATGCACAGGGAAAGCCCTAAGTCACAGTTGATGAGGTGTTTAATAGTGTCAGGCAATTAGCATTTGCTTCTTGTTGCAGACGACATTGGAGACATGTCAATCCTACAACCAGCTAAATTTGATCCACTTGTTGTTGAATGTCTAGTCTCCTTTTTAATCAGACATGGTTCAAGTGATTCCATTACTGCACTTTTAAGATCTGTATTTTAGGATTTTTCCTTTCAATCAGTCAGTGATCACTTGGTAAGAATGGCACGGGATTTAAGAATTAGACCCACACAATACTAAAACATGTAGCTGGCCCCTGGCTTTTGTGCAGCCACTTGTTCTGTCTAAAAGGGTCTGCAAGGCAGCAGATGGAGAAAGGAAACAGCCTTCACCTGATCTGTTCATTGCCCAGAAAACAATTGCTTTTACACTTTGCTTATATAACCTCTGTTTTCCTGCCTCAGCCAAGGATCCTGACAAGGACAACCAGACAAATAAGATGCCAGTTGGCGGCCCCTTGACCCCCAGGGCTAATTGCGTTGGGGTCAGAAACCCTAGGTTCTCTGGCCTGTCCCCTCCTTTTGCACAAAGAGCTCATGGAAAACCCACAGGACAGGGAGAGGAGCAGAACCACAGACTAACTCAAGAAACCATCCCAAAGTACAGCAGCTGGGACCTGCACCCATCCCAGGTGCTCAGCAAAGTCTGGTGCTTCTCTGCCACATGCAGGAACTTACCCACAAGACATGGAGCAGCCTGAGCTCCCTGAAACAGCAGCTCCCTTTGGCCAGCAATGCCAAGACCCTACTAGGGAGGAGCCAGGGCTCTCTGGTCTGCCCAATGTCAGCCACACAATGTCCCTGGAGGGGAAGGGAGGCCTGTAGACACGGAGCCGGCAAAATCAGGTTGGAACTGTGCTAGTGCATCTCTGCCCATCCTCCCTGTAGGAGCTCAAAGCATGTCTCCACAGGCAGCAAAATCACAAACACAGAAAGAAGGGACAAGAAGTCCTTGAGCAGCAGGCAAGAAAGGTGGCTGGTATCCTGAAAGTCAAGTGTTGAGGAGCAGCTAGCCAGGCTGTTGGAGAAGCAGCAGGACCTTTGCCTCACACCAGCACACAGAGCTTGCTTTCACAGTAAGAGAGTTCCTCCTTGTGGAGGCATTTTTTTCCTAGGGAATAAAGGAGTCAGTACTTGTCATATGAAGAGATGCCGAATACTACTTTGTGTAACAAAAACTAGGTAGCAACTAGACAGGCAGAACCTAGAAGTATGTTAATGTATCCACTGAGGAGAACTAACAGTGAAATATCAGGAAACTGTTCCTGTTGTAATACTCAGTATAAAATTACATATCTTGTTATATATAGCTATATATATGTACATATACATGTAAAAAAAAGATGGAGGGGGTATATTTGTTGGTTAATTCCAGTCTCTAACGAGTAGTAAAGGATATTTCCAGCAAGTTTCTAAGAAAGGGACCTGTTGCTGGGATAAATAAAACCCTAACTTACCCAATGAAGGGCAGTTATATTTCTGTTTGCAGTACATAGGTGACACAATGCTTGTGAAGGTTTTGCTGGAAGACAGCCTGCACACTGGCAGAGATAACTATTTGTGCAGTTGGAGTCATCTGCAGAGCTGAATATTGACTACTATTATGGATCACACTATGCTCTTTTTGTTTGGCTACCTGAAAACATTAAAAAGAACCACAGTCCATGAATAGGCATTGTCATGGGCAAGCTGTGACCTTGTAGACCATAAAGTATGCAATGCAATGTAATGAAACTACAGCTCAGTGAGGCTTGATATGGCAACACAGATGGGAAAATCCAAAGAAACTGAAAAATTCAGAAAGTCTTAGTTATTGAGTAGAAAATGCATGGATCACATGCTATGGTTACTGAGGTTCTATTCCCTGGAAAATTTTATTTCAGTTGCTGCATCAGATCAGACACAAGTTATTCTTGAAACAAATTCTTGAGAAACTTGGGAGTGAAAAAATCGAATTTTAAAGGTGAATAAAGTTTCCAGGAAGATAGCAAAGGTGAAAGAGGAACCCAAACATGCACATAGAGAAAAGAAAATCTATGGCCTCATCAACTCAGAAATAACAAATTACAACCAATATTCAACCAAGATATGATCATAAAGTTTATCATTATGTAAAATGCTGAAGTTCTCAAACTGTGAAAGAAATAAGTGTTTAATGAGGCATACCCCTTATTTCAATAAAACGAATTGATATTTTTACTTCCCATCTTGTAAAATGGCTAGAAATTTTCCAGAAGACAAATGGGGATATTACAGATACAGTTCAAAGCCTATGGTGTTGAGATACAAAATTCTAGGCAGAAGAAGCTGGATGACATAAAGATAAGAAGCTAAAGCTTAATTCATAGATTACATAAGATCCTTGCTTTGACATCATTATTTAGAAAAGACTGTACCTCTGATCATTGCAATAAATATATATATACATATATATGTTCAACATTTAGCCATAAGGCATACTATCTGCTTTCTGAATTGGTGTAATTGGTAAAAGTTATTGTAGTGGGATCCAAGAAATCATGAAATCTATCATGTACAAGATTTTTTTTTGCATTTCACGGGAATTTTAATACTGAAAAGAGTAGTGTTTCAAATGGTTGTTTTTTAATATGAGTAAATGTCCAGTTTTGACAAGGGTAGGTAATATATTTCTGTCCCACACTCCATCTTTCCTTTATAAGTAAAATCCCTAAATATTGGGGATGACACTAAATCTATTTCCCCCGTCTCAGTATCCTGTGTCCTATGATTGTGTATGGAAATGCAACATGAAACTAAAGAAAAGAAAAAATTTCCTTAATGGTATCAGACTTTCTCAGTCAAGGTTTTTGGGAGATATTGTGAGTACATATTTCATGACAAACAATGTTTAAATTTTTGAAATCAATTGTTTATTGGTGATAAAGACAAATTCAAAAAAATAATTGGAAGCAAATGGGTATGGTCTTCTCAGCCCCAAGGACTAGGACCTCTCGCAAGCCTATTTGTAAAAAGTCAGAATGATTTTGATTTTCACTATCCAGAATATAAGAAGAAATGTGAGGGAAAAAAAAATTAGAAAGACAGTGACATTAGATAATGACATGTACACTGGATTCGTAGAGCGCTTTCTTTTTACCAGGATGTTATCTGTCACATGAGCAAAGAATTGTGAGTACAAACTTTATTTTTATGTGCAATATGTTGATTGATTTGTACCATTTCTTCAGATTGCACAATGGTTCTACATCAGTGAAATACATCCCTCTCCAGTCAGGCAGTAACTACAGCCAGCACCTTTCTCATTCCAATCGCATACCTTTTTTTAGGCAATATATTACATACAAAGAAACCATTATACTTTCACTCCTGCCAAATGTGATACAGCTTACAGGAGACAAAAGAGCAGAATGGTTCCTTTTAATAGATCCTGAACCTTCAAGTAAATATGGAGAGGTTGCTCAAGCGCTAACCTCTGAAAACTGAACCCTGCAGCTTTGATTGTAGTAGCTCAAACAAACCAAACTCCACAGGGCTTGCCCAGTGGTAATTGCAATAAACAACACACAAGAGCTCCCAAATATTGCTCAACCGAGCACGGTGTTGGCAACCTGCCAGGCGTCTGATGGCCACTTCTGATCTGCACACAACAGCACGGCGCATGGCCGCCCGCCGCTGGTGGGAAGGATGGCAGCAGCCCAGGGGACCAGGATGGCTTTCCTCAGCCAGCTCCGCAGGTTGGCGGTGGAGCAGAGGGGAGGCACTGGGGAAATCCTGGACATCTGTGGATCACATTTGGTCTCTGCACCTCCCCTGGTGCTTACACATAATGAGTCAAGGAATAATACATACACAAGTCATGGAGAGCAGTAGTACAACAGAGCACAACCATTGTGGCCAAAATAAGCAAGACAAACAGCACTTTCCATTCAGAGTAGTGCTACTTGTAGCAACTGGGAGCATTTTATTATATTTAAAGCAAAATAGCGTATAGGGAATATGTCACTTGGAGAAGAAAATCGCTTGTGTAGAGCAAAACCTGCTCCCGTTCATGTTGAAGTCACCAACACAACTCCAACTGCTCTTTCCCAGTAGGCTAGTTTGGCTTGATGTCAGCAGTGATTTTTGCAGGTTGTAAGCCTGTGCATTATCATGGCAGAGCCCTAGTGAAACACTGGGTGGTAAAGGGGGTAATTTTCAGCAGAGGAATCAATATTCAACTTCCTAAGTACCTGGGAGCAATTCCTCTGCTGCCACCACTCCATGCTGTGCTCCACTGCCTTCCCCATTAAATGTGTTTGAACACATAAAGTTGACCTCTGCATGCAGAGAAAGGTTCCGAGGAAAAACAAAAGCCAAGTTTTCTTTCAGGATTGCCAATGTGGGCAATATCACTTATTTGTAGCTATTACTCTGGTTGACAGGAGGCTAGGGGGAAATAATACCTGCAGAAACACTGTACATGATGAGGAAACCCCAGCTAGAGAGCAGTAACAAAGAGACCAGGCAGTGACGGTGTATAAATTAATCATGAGTGCATGACAGGATGCTTTGTGCAAAATCGCAAATTGCTATGTTTGGATATGTTCCAAGGGAACCTGAGTAAATCAGTGACATAAAGCATTCCCCTTTTCACAACTCAGAACTCAGGCATGAGATCCTGGCTCATGTTGGTGAGCACTTAGTCACACCAGCAGTCCCACTGACTCCAAGAGCATAACTCATGGAGTCTGTTTTGTTCTGGGCCCCTTGATTCAGATGAGCTAGTGATAAACCAGGGCCACCTAAACTCCAGAAACACAAATGATTAAAAGGTCAGGGGTCGTGACCTGTTGGGGAAAGTAAGTAGACTTTGGTGAGGCTGATGAAGAGGTAACAATGGCAATATGCCTTCTTTCAGGAGATGATGCAGGTGTCAGTGAATGATTTGAAAAAAAATCGCTCTAGGAAAAAAGTTCCATGAAAGAAAGAAAAGAGAGAAAAGAAGGTGCAATAAATACCATTATAGTAAAACTCACAAGTGCAAATGTATGAAAAGGTCTGTAGAGATGTGTTCAGTCAGACAAGAACAAGTACACCCTGAGAAATCACCAAAGTATATAGAGCTTCCCCTCCCATCCCCCCCCCCCATAGGTGCAAGACAAAGCCAGACAATACTTAGGAGTGAATGTTAAATAAATACAGCATTAAAGTAACAGTATTAAAAACCATTGCAAACTTAGCCTCTCCAAAACCCAGAAGGGCACTCAGTAATGGTTCCCACCAATTTTGTTGCAATTAAGGGACACTCCAATCCCCACCCCCCTCCCCCCCCGCAAAAGAAGCTAAAGCAGAAGTATAAATAAAACCAATAAAAATAAATGGTTGAACAGCAATAGTGGTTGTAACAATTTCATTGCTGGGAAAGAAAAGAACCTTCACATTTTAAGCCTTTCTTGATGTGAGCAGGAGAAAAAACAATCTAGATTTCAGAAAGAGGAAATCAAGTCGTGGGCTCTTAGAATATTACAGATCTGCCAAAGGGCTTGTGACTGAAAAATCTACTAAATGGTGGACAAATTGATTCATATGCTTGAATATAACCGGGCTACTTTTAGGCTGTAAATTCACACTGTATTAAGGCCCACCTGAGTTTCACTGTGTCTTAAAAGGTACCCAATATATATTAAAAAAAGACAGAATCAGACTGAATATTGTTACAGGACAGAAGGCCGTGAGTACTGTTAGTAAGTTACAAGCCTGGGGTCATGATTTTCCAGACTATCATGAGATAAATGTGGGACTTACTTATGCAAATCACATAGCTGGGAATCATGTTTTGACTCTATCAACTCAAGGCTTTCCAAGTGCATGGAGATATTTTAAATGATACCAATATTATTAAGCTGATTCACAGTCTCCAGAAAAGCCCCTTGTAGCCAAGAAGACAGTATATCCAGCATCAATATTTCTGTCTTTCCAAAGCTGAAGACAAGACATCCCTAATGCAGCCAAAAAGCAGTAACATTCAGACATTACTGCATAGCTTAAGACTGAATTAGCAGTGTCTGCATGAAATACAAATATAATCTACCTTATATTTTATAATTTCTCCCCATCTTTACTTTAAAGAACAAAGACAGCAAAGATGACCCATATTTCAGAGTCCTTGGTGAGGAGACCAAGTAGCCATCACCAGGAGTGTATTCCAGTACTCTGAAAGAGCAGGAACCAGCAGAGAGCTGCTTCAATTAAAACAGCAATATCCCTAGTTGATGAAGCAACTATCCATTATCAGATATATCACTAGCAGCCGAGAAGTCCAACACAAGCAAGGTAGCTTGAAGATTTTAATCTTACATTATCAATTTACAGCTTCTCATGAAGATGTTGACTCCAAAGAAAGCCTAAATGATGTAACAGCATCTGAATCACTATCCCTTGAGGTGGAAGAATCACTGCATTTCCTAAACTGGAGATATATTAGATAGGCTGCAGCTGTGGAGCACTCCCCAAAAAACAAGCAAGAAATGCTACAACCACTTTTATGTCTCAGCTTCAGTCATGTCGCTGCTTCACACCCCAGATACCTGTGAATCCAACAAATGATCAAATTCCAAGATGCTTTTCAGCTATTTCCGCTGCAGAGTGTAGTGCAAATGTTCCATATCTCCCTTAAACATCAATGGCTTCCCAGAAACTGAGAGGCTACGGGGTATGGTATAGCATTCATAAATCAAATGTTTCTCTTATTAATAGATCAGGTTATGATAAGCCCTTTTCTGGCTAGATGAGTAGGTTACATCCATTTGTCAGTAGAATCAAGCACTGAAAGAGACTGCCCAGAGAAGCTGCAAAATCTCCATAGCTGGAGGTTTTCAAGACCTAACAGGAAGAAGACCTGAACATCCAGGTCTGAACTCTCTGTTGACCCGGGTTTGAGCAAGAGGCTGGAATAGGTGACCATGGGCCAAAGCCTGATGGGCAGTCCTACAAATACTGTCTAATAAGATGAGTACAAAGATTGCATGAAATATAGTTTCGATGGCTAAATTGTCACTTTGGGTCAATTCTCCATCACAAAAAAACCCAAAAAAAAAACTAAACACTGCTTGCCTTGAAGGCCAAAACCTCTAATGCTGTAATGCTGTGAGTCCACTTGCCTCTCCCATTCTCTGTGGAACTGCAAAATCACTAGCAGGGACAATGCTATGGACAACGCTATGATGTTGAGAGGTAGGAGATGAGTCATATGCAAATCCAAAAATATGCAGGTAACTGCAGTGTTATTTATGTGGTACCATTAAGACTGGTTTTTATTTCAGCAGGCTTACAGACTGGATGAGACAATTTGAAAAGTCCGTTGAAACAACAAGAAAATAATATTTCATTGATTTCAAGATTCCTTGCCAAAAGTTTAAGAAGGAACCCTGAACATTGCTCAATTTCTTAAACAGATTTTTCTTTAATTTTTTTTGGCTTATAAACAAAATTCAAACTTCAAAATATTTTACCATAAGCATGAAAAGCAGAAACATTTTTTAACAAATGAACTTTCTATTAAAAATAATATGAAACAAGTGAAAACCCTGAGAAAAAAATATTTTTACAAAATACATTTTTTCATACCAACATCTCAACACTTCCTTAGTGAGAATTCTTTGTGTCTGGAAGTTATTTCTGATATACATGGTGTAGGAGAGGGAAGAATGAAGCTCTGGTGTGTATAGCACTGTCAGACGTATTGGAATAACCTCAAAGGCCTATGAATGAAAATCCCAGTCAGGCTGTCTCTACAGGAAATAGTCTATTCAAGGTCTGGATCCCTTTCAGAGAATTTGCTAGCAATATATATTAGCATTTATCAGTAAGCATTAAAAAAGTCTTACAGGTATGTTACCGGCTGTTTGTTAATGACCAGTACGAGATTTTTCCAGGGTCACTGGCTCCTTATTTGCCTTTTATAAATGCTGAGCCAGTCTATCTCCGGGGCATGATAATGCTTCATCTTGTGCAAAAGATACAGATTTATCACTCAGCTCTCCAAGGGAGCTGCAGCACGCTTGGGTTGTGACGGCTACTTTCTGACATCTAGAATTTAATGTGTGATAAGTTACTGTTTGCATGTATGATTGGAAGAGATTTTTTTGGTTTTCTTACATAAATTAATCTTTGATTTATCACCCAAAGGTTGGTTTATTTTCCAGGTCCATTTGGAAGTATGTGGAGTCCAAAAATATTAAAGAATTCCTCAGTCTGGGTTCATTCCCCTAGGAATGTGCACTTCTAAAAGAATGCAAGCAAGCAGGAGACTGGAAAGCCATCCTGTCCTGCATGCAGGATTAGACATCAGTACAAACTAGTGTAGACCCTCACAGACATGCAGAAGAGTAAGTGGGTAGAGGGTGTTTTTCTTGGTCTTTAGGGTGAGCAGGTAGTATCTGGTAGTATCTCTACACTGATCTATTTTCATCTTCTCTTCAGTCTCCCTAAATACACAGAATTCAGATTTTATTTGGTATAATGCTAATGATAGCAAATTTCTTCAGGACATCCTTCTCTCAGTGTCCTTAGCCGCAGTCAAGACCTGTAATTAATCAGAGAAAACACTGTAGCAATGTCCAAAACTTCACACTGTCTACTGGATATTGTTTGGGTGTCTATGTGGAAGAAAAATTTGCATTTTCCATTATTTGAAATTAATTATTTATTGAATTATGAAGATTTTAGTGTCTGACTGCTATCAGTTTTGACACTGCTGCCACAAACTAAAGTCAGAATTTGAAGCTGTGACATTTCCTCCACACCTGCCCTGAATTTGTTGCTTAAGACTAAGAGAACTGCTGCAGTGCATCAGACTGCTGATTACCTCACCCGGAAATGGCCAGCAAAAGATACTTCATGGCATCATAAGAAATGAAATCTCTGCAGTTCCAGGCAGTGTTTGAGGAACATCTTTATCTGCAGGTTTCATAGAACCAAAGAATATTTTGGATTGGAAAGGACCTTTATGGGTCATCTAGTCCAACTGCCCTGCTATGGGCAGTGGCATCTTCAAGTAGACCAGGTTGCACAGGGCCCTGTTCAACCTGATCTTGAGTGTCCATCTGGACAGTCATCATGGAGTAGCCATTAACAGACTGCCATGGATTTGTTCTAACCTTGGTTTTCACCTACATACCAATTAAGTCACCATGACATCCTTGTGTCAGCTCACTGCGCAATTGGGTGGAGAGATCTGTTTGGTTTAAGTCTTGTTCGGTCCAGAGAGTTCATTGAAGGCCTCTTGTTTTTTGATTGTGGTGAGAAGAAAATAATAATTTCCCACTCTTCTGGCTTTAGGATTTTCCTTTTTTACCACCCATGTAAACACACACAATGGGAAACTGTCAGTCACAGCGGAAGGCAAGCACATAGCGCACAGTTTACTGAACACATCAGAGTTAGTTTGCAAGCTTTTTCTTTATGGTTTCTGTAACATTAAAAAAATCAGCCAAAGGAGCAGATTTGAACAACTGGTGTAGGAGGAACCATCTGGCAGCCAAGCGGCATTGGATTGTATTTACCACGGTGTGGGCAAAGCATGCTTGCTGTGAAGGTTCAGAGAAATTGAATTGTACATGGTCACCTCTGGGCCAAACCTGGCCTCTGTGGTGCTTGCTACTATATCTCATTCATCTTTTGTCTTTGGGAATTCTGTTAAGCCTTGAAGCACCACAGAAAGCACAAAAGGCTTTCATTATGGATTGGTGAGTGCATTCCCTTAAGAAGGTTCTTGGCATCCTGTGGAAGTAGGTGAATCACTGGCTACTCTGGCTGCTGCATAACTACTTATTGTTTTATTGAACAAGGGAGTAAGAAGTCACATAAAACCTTGCATATTATAAATGACCAGGGTATAATTCAGACCTGCCTATGTGTGCATTAATTTACACATTGGTCCTTTTGGAAAAAATGTCAACTGAATAAATATAGCTTAGACGGAGCACTTGAACCACGAATGATTTTTATTATTTTTTGGTTAAATTCCACTCATCTTTTTTTTCCCCTTTCCTGGCACGTGAGTTTTTCAAATGCAGAATGAAACCTTTTGCTAACAAGGGGGAAAAGAACTAGGACTACAGAAAAAGCACATACCTTTTCCAAAGTCATTAAGAGCAACTTTTGGCACTTTCCATATATGGGACATAAAGCTTTATGAACCCAATCCTTAATCTCTAGGTTCTCTGACTGATTTATATGTTTACTTATGGTATTGTGCATTTTCTTTTTCTGAAGAGCACAGTCAAGACTCTTAAAATTTGTACACAGGAGACCTTTTTTATGTCGAAAGAATAGTGTGAATTTCTAGAAAGAACTACAAGCTCCTTAGTACATCAACATCCCTCGAGCCTTGATTGGATATGTATTTTTTGGAAAAGCCTAATTTTAGTTTCTCTAACAGAAGCACATGTGTTCTGCAGTTTGTCATGGACTTTTCCTGGAGCCTTTCTGAGGGCTTGATCCCCAGCAAACCAGCTGTGAAGTGCTAAGAGCCCACAGTGCCCATGGATATCCATGAGTCACCACTGAGAAGTGTTGAGTACCTGCAACTCCCTCTGAAGTTAATGGACATAGCAGGTGCTCAGCATTTCTTCAAAGGGTGGTCGGGAGAGATGGGGAGTACCCTAATCCTGAGAAAAACCCTCCAGGCAGAGGGAGGCCCTAAAGGAAAGAAAATTTGCTGAGGCCCCCTACATACCATTCTTCACAAATCCTGCTTCTGTGGAAGGAACAGGGAACCCTTGTGCTCTGGGAGGCAGCACACCTGAAACTCCTCTTGTACTACCTCAGGACTGCCATTTAAAGGAAGAGGGGTTAAAAAGTCAGAGAGGTACCTGCCAGGAGTCACCTCAGCAGGCAGGAGCATTGCCTGCACTTCATCCCTGCACACAGTGTGTCTGCAGCTGTCAAGATCCTTGTGGAGGGCTCACAGCACTCTGGGGTATTCCCAGTGCTCCCAGCTCTGTGTTGGCAGTGACATTGCTCCTGAGAAGGCCTCTGCTCCTGCATCCAAGTCATTAATGAATAAGTTAAACAGTACTGGGCCCAGGATTGAACCCTGGGGAACACCACTTGTGACAGGCCTCCAGCCAGACCCTGTGCCACTGACTGTGACCATCTGGGATCTGCTGTGTCTGATGTAAACATAGAATCACAGAATAATCGAGTTGGAAGGGACCCATCAGGATCATCGAGTCCAGCTCCTGGCCCTGCACAGCACCATCCCCAAGAGTCACTCCATGTGCCCAAGAGCATTGTCCAAACACGTCTTGAACTCTGTCAGGCTTGGTGCTGTGACCACTTCCCTGGGGAGCCTGTTCCAGTGCCCAACCACCCTCTGGGTGGAAAACCTTTTCTTGATATTCAACCTAAACCTCCCCTGACACAGTTTCATACTCTTTCCTTGAATTCTGTCCCTGGTCACAAGAGTGAAGAGATCGGTACTTGCCCCTCTGAGGAAGTTGAAGACCACAGTGAGGTCTCCCCTCAGTCACCTCCAGGATGAACAGGCCAAGTGACCTCAGTAGCTATGATTACAAAGGGAAAAGAAAGGAAAGGTTTTGTTCATTCTGTGCAACAGTTTGTTAAAGCAGGAATGTGCAGAGGATGCAACTGGGAGAGCTGCTGGAGAGGTTTCTCATTTTTGTTAAGGAGTAGAAACATGTTCAGGTTAAGCCCAGAGAGATGAGGGTAGAACATGATTGGAGGGAGTGACTAGTTTTTATTGATAATACGCATATTTTAGTTTCCCTTCTCTTTGAATAGAAAGAATGCTTCATCTGCAGGAATAATCCACTCCTTTTGCTGAGATAAATGACTCAGACTTCTTCCTCATGGTTCATTCCATTGCAAATACAACTAATGACTCAGAATGTTTCATTTCCTGCATATACAATTATTGCCTTGTAAAACAGAGTATCTCCTCCCATTATCCCTTTAGTGACAGAATAACAATCACTACAAGTACAGAAAACTCATCTTAGTCCAGCTGAGTTCAGTTGGAGAACAACTGCTTTAGATCTGCTCCTACTATTAAGGGAGGAATGTCTTTATTTGTATTACACATGATGATTACTTCCGATTATCTCTGCAAAGCTTTAAATAAACAGGGACTTTAGTGTCTGATTAAAGAAATAATGAGTTCTGAATTTTTTCCTCTGTGTGAGTGGAATTTAGGGAGATTCCTGATATGAACCAACCCCCAGGAAGGCAAGTTTCTCCCCTTTTAGAAGGCATGTATGTTGTTTCTCCAGCATCAACCTTGTCTTTTTCAGATGGTGTTAACCAACACCTCTTTTGTTGGCATCACTGGAGCAGGGACAGTTTTCACCAAATGAGCCTCTGGCTCTGTTTTTTCTGCCTGCCTATAAGAATTCTATTTGCAAATGGGATGCTGCCTTGAACGTGCTTCCCAAAAAGGACACAGCAACGCACTCACATGCATTTTGCTTCTACCTTGTGAAGTATTTTGCTATCCTGAAGAAGAATCTCTGTGCTGAAGCTCCAGTTCTGTGATACTGAAGAGTTGTTTTCACAGCATTTTACTGTCAGATGGTTTTCCCTGCAGTAAACATGAGACATGCGTACACAGGCACTCAAGACCAAGCTTCAACCCCATTAAGAATCAATAGCACTGTTTTATGGAGTTCCAAACTCTTTGTATGAGCAGCAGCAGTTAGAGATGTCCTCTACTGCTGGCAGTCTACAACAGAAAGGAGGTATTTGGGTAAGTTTTGAAAGATGCCAGCACAGCAAAGGAGTAGCAGCACTATACTCGCAATCTAGATGGACTTAATAATAAGACTCAGGTTGTGGTTTGACTGCCAGAGAGATTAAACAGCACAAGGAACTGAAAAAGTATCAAAAGTATTTCCCCAAAGATTAGCTACCCATGTTGCCATTGTAAGGGAGGGAAGGAAACTTCAGACTCTCTGACAAAACCTGAAATAGGTCACTAGAAGAAAGCAAACCTCAGAAACCTTGACCTGCCTGAGACTCCAAGAATTTCCATGTGCAAGAGAATAATGTGTTAAGGGAATTCACCAATATTACTTCAAATTTCCTCAGAAATTCCTCAGGAAAAGGGAGTCTTAGTACATAACTAAAAAGAGATAGTAAATCTCACATGAAATATCCCCTAGGAAGAAATGTGGAAGGAAGCTAGCACATTAGCACATGGCCAAGAGCTAGGGGAGGGAGACAAAATCCAGCCCCTGAGTTTGTCTGTGCTGAGGTGGTCTGGGTCAACATAGCGTTCTCTACTTGAAAGAGGATCTTTGTCCTGTTCTGAGGTTCCCCAGAATTGGAAAGGAGCTGAGAAAGAAGAAACTCTCCAGAGTCTTCTTTCCTGAGCTGTATCTTACAGCTGCTCTGCAGGAGGTTGCGATTTGCCCAGCAGAGCCAGTAGATTAAATTCACCCCAGTTACTTTGATTACTGTGGAGAGGGTCTGGCTCAATGTGCCACCACAGAGGCATGAGGTAGAGAAGTTTTGTATAAGAACAGCTGAACTTCAAGTCTTAGTCTCAAGGATGTTAAAATGTGTCACTGGAAATCAGAGGAATTCAGCTTACAAGTCACTTTGAAAAACCAGAGTTTGCCTTCTTCCTCACATAGAAACCTTCCAAATGTTTATTCACATCTTAGTCCTTAAAGTGCATATAAATATCACATTTGCTGGGCATTTTGTATAGCAGAGAAATTATAGTAACAGTTGGGGAATTTAACATCTATTTTTGTCCTTTTGGTGGGATGTGTGTTTCTGAGAAGATGTAGCTGATAAAGTTTTTCTATTCCAGCAGGACAAGTGAGAAAGCTCTCCTTGCAGGAACTGAAGTAAAAAACAATCACAATCAGCAGTGATGGAAAATCACCCTATGCTGTGCAGGGGATTGTCCCCATATGCTCCTGACTTTAGTGTAGGAAAAACTCTGTGACTTCCTCCTGCATTTAATATGCAAAATTAAAATTCACAGACCTGGTAGCCCTTTAGGGGAGAAGCAAATTTTTTTCACCCTTCATACAGTGGTCCTTTTTCCCAAATCACACTCGGTATAAGTAGTCAAAGATTACAGACCTCAAACCAACCTTTACCCTCTGTTGATGAAAGACAACAACAATTCATTAGTTCTGCCTGTTATGTGATGGAATGACTGAATGCACTTTGTACAGCAGCATAAATATGCTTCTTCTGATACACTGTGGCTATACACTGAAAACTTACACACTGCTCACGTGAGCTGGAAACTAGAAACTTACGCTCATCTAAGAGGTCTGGGCAGGGACACAGGTCCTTTCTTCTTATTTTTCCATGGAGCACAGTGGTTTGGCATTCAAAATGTGGACTTTGAAAGATGAATAAAAACTCCTAGTTGAGCATTAGCTTTCTCTTACCTTTCCAGAAGTAGATATTTGCTGCAGAGTTGACACTACTGTTCTGAGTAGTGACAGGGGAGGACAGCATCAGATGACCCTTCCCTTAACTCCCTAACCTGTAGCCAAAGTTTGGCAGTTCTCCTGCCCACAGGATTGGAGAAAACCTGTGGTACATGGGTGGAAGGGCCCACAGAATTTTTGTACACTGGCTGACTGAGGAACATCTCAAAGCAGGAGCCAGGCAGGACATCTTCCCCATGCCACTGAGAAGGAAGCATGAGGCTGGATGGGGTTGAGAGGCTGAAGTGAGGACAGGAAGATGGGGAGGGGGAAAGAAGGGGGAAAGGGGCTAGCAGAAGGAGTGGGGTGAAGAGCAGACAGAAACCAGAAAAAGGAAGGATTTTCATGTCTCCCTTTGACACACCAGCACAATTCATGAGAAGGGCAAGCTTTTGATAAGAAGAGTATTTTATTCTCATTGTTAGCTTAAATACTTGCAGAGCCCTGAGATCAGAGAAACACTTTGGGTGCCATTACACATGCAGACAGCCATCACATTAAAGGCAGGAATAAGCACAGCAATATTACTCCAGTATTATTTTAGTCATGAACAAATATAAACGCTGCACTGAGGGCTGGAGGGTAACAGATGGGATCAAGAGGTGGCTCATAAAACAGTCTTGACCTTAAGAGTGGTTTCACACCCTGCGAGAGCTTGTGTGCATGTGTGGGAAAGCAGCCCCGGCAGCCCTTGCCGCTGTACCTCCTCCAGATGTGAGGGCCCGTGGGCAGCATCTGGTGCTGCACAACTCCAAAATGAGCACACCAATGTTAGATGAAAATCCACATCACACACCACACACAATAAGTGAAAGCAGAGTGCTGCAGGGTAGATGCAACATCAGAAACTAGGCTGCCAAAAACCATAATCTTCTTCTAGGAAATTTATTGCTTGGAGGACTGTGCTATTCCCACATGAAGATACTGGCTGCTGGAGCCTGCCCCAGCTGCTCCTGCATGGGCACCCCAGAAGCGGGCAGGGGCAAAGCTGTGCTTCTGCTCTAGAGATCTCAAGTGATTGCACACCTGCATGACACCCCACTGACACTGTGCCACTACTCACACTACCCATCTTCTTTCAATGAAAGAAAGATTTTCTTGCTTTGGCTTGTTTTTAAGGACTCAGTGGATACATTTCCATGCTGGGCCATCCCTGCAAAGTGGTACATGAGCTTGTGTTTTGTGCCCATGGAGAGAAGAGGGGAACAACTGAGGGGCTGAGGGAACAAGCCCTCTGTCCCTGATCCAATCCCACTAAACAAAGGGTGCTTGTCCAAGGAAAAGGAAAATCAGCTCCCCCACCCAGCTGGGGACCAGCTCCAGGTGGCTCAGAAGTGCAAACAGCTTATACCCTTGCTTCTGTCTTTCTCATTTCTGTTTTTACTGATCTTACATACACACACACACACACACACATATGCTATTTTTAGCCTCCAAAAATAAGTTAGTAGGAACTTTTTTCCTATTGGCTACAAGCTACAGTGAAATATATTGACTAGATTTTGTCTCAAAACATGCTGAAATATTTGTGTGAGGGCTGTGCATTGGGACCCATCAGAGTGCTGTACAGCTTGGTGCAAGTGGTACACTGGTTGCCATGATACTGAGAATGCGGGGATCCATCGACTGGCCCAAGCACAGCTCAGTGCACAAAGCACTTCTTATACTCAGCCCCAAGCAGCCCAGCATCACGCTAATAAAGGCTGGGAGTTCATTTAGCTCATTGCAATCTGTGGATTCATTCACAAATGTGTTCCAGCAGAAGTGCAGGCCCCTTTAGAAATGGCACATGCATAGACGGCTGTGCATTGTGTATGAGCATGCTTTGCTTCATCACTTTTATCATACTTCTTAGAAATCCTTGACTCCCAGGCTTAAAAAAACACAGATTTCAGTTGCATGCAGAATTTCAGCTTATAAATGACTTCTCTTTGCCTCAATGGCTATGCTCATCCTGAGGAAATGTGACTTAAACTCAGACAGAAAAGACTTTCTTTCTCTTTCAATTTCAGTTTACAGGGGACATGCCCACTGTGGCATAGGGCCTGCCGTGGAGGTTTTATTACACCCAGGTGGTTGGTGCTGACGGAGCCAGCTTTGGTTGTGAGAGATGGCTGGCAGGCACTGTGGGGCTTGGGGCTGGACTGTGAGGCTGGACCATCAGTCTCCGGTAGCCGTGGGGTGAAGTGGGCCATCCTGTGACTGCCTCATTCTTTGAAGGCTGTGACAGGTACACAGTGCTATGAGGCAGGGGAACATCAGGAAGCAGCTTTGGGAAGGTGGCTGCCTCCAAAGCCACCCCCTTTGTATGGTGATGGAGAGGATTGGTTTCAGACAGACAGACCTTGACACCAGGTCTGTGTCAATCATCTTGGCCAAACCACCGAGGCTGCTGGCTTCAGGGCAGTCTGTGTGTCTGTGCTCGCAATGACATGGAGGCTGCTGGCAGGACTGGTCTCCTTGTAGGAGTGTGGGTCCAAGGCTGGGAGTAACCATGAATGATCCTTTTGTCTCCTTTCCCCCCTCCCCTTTCTCACATCAGCATATATATATCCTCAGGTGGCCAAGGACCAGGGTATAAATTTGACTTCTCCTTAGTCAAAACTTCCACTAATTTGATCATGGTTTTGCCAAGGAAGGAATAAATATGGAGCAGGGACTTTGGGGATTTGTGCTATAAAAGTGAGAGCTGGAGAAACTGAGACTGAAGCAATTTTTTGGAGCAAGCGGTCACATCCAGGCATCCTGGCTCCCTTCTCTATGTAAATCTGGCCAAGCCTCTACCCCTGGCCTCAACACCTGCCCCCATCTAGGGCACAGATTATCAACTGCCAGTGGTAGACCTCTGACAACTGATAACAACAACATCTTGAGTTTCATGAGGGTCAAGTCTGCTCTAGGTCAGCCCAAGCCACTTGGGTTGAGCGCCAACTTCCTACTTCTGACCTTGTGCACTGGTGCTGTGCGCAGCTGTTCATCCCAAACCTCTGCAACACACTTATCAAGCTTACTCATATTAAGGCAAGCTGGAAATTTCACACTTCTGAATGCAAAATAGATCACTCCATACAATTGTCCCATTTGTGCAGGTGTATTTCACCTTGGTGCCAGCATACACATATTTCCAGGTCCAGCATATATCCCTATCTTGTGAAAATTCAGACACTTGTCTGCTGCCTGAAAATTTGAGATTTGTCTTTTCCTTAAAAGCTTTAATGTCCAGTCTAGGAGCAGTTTAAATACCCAAAGGACTGGGGTTAAAACCAGCTGAACGATCCCCAATGCAGTCTTAAAAATGAATTTCCTGTTCCCTCAGGTGTGGGGAAGCCCTTTCCTTGCAGCTGGGCTAATGAATTGGGCACCTTATTCCTTTCATTTTCCAGTCTGTAATAAAGCACCACAGACATCAATCATGATTTAAATCTCCACTTCTACTTCTGCTCAATATGCATGTCTATGTAAGGTATAGGATTTTTTTCCTTGCTCTCATTTCTGTTTCAATTTATCTCCCTCACTCAGGAGTTTCCTGGTGAATACAATAGCTTCAGACTGGAGAGAGCTGCAGCTAATTTCCTTATTCTGTTTGAATAAATGGCTGTTGACTCTTACAGAAGTAAGTTAGCCTTCTCATGTGGTTGTAATCTCCTTAAGTCCCATCCACAGAGCTCCTAATGCCAGTTGCATAAAAAATACACCTTTCATACATGACTGTATTTGTCCTTGTTTAATGCTTTTTCTGCATATCCAGCTCTAAAAACGCTGACCTTGAGAAGGTCCCACTGTAAATGTGTTTCTCTGAACACTCTAATTCTGCTTGGTCAGGTAGCTTTTACTGCTTCTCCTACCATGAAAGAGGAAGGGAAGCCTCCACACCATGAGAAAAGTATAAACCTCTTGCTGTAGGAAGCAGGGTCCTTGTAGGCATAAGTGCACCTTGCAACATGCCCTGCATTGGCCAAGGGAGTGACTGCAGTGAGATCCCAGTTTGATGCTACCCTCCTCTGGAGCTCAGATGTCATCTCCCATGGCCTCGCTCTTCCCGCTGTCCTTAGGATTCTTAGGATAGCACTCAAGGGGTGCTGCTGAAATCTTCCTAGTATCCCCAAGGACAGATGGTTACTAGAGACGCTAAAAGCGTAGAGGTCCAACAAAACTGGCAGCCTGTCATGGTGTCTTTCCACCACAGCAAGCTAAGCACTGCGGTTATTCACAGTAAACCAGGTGACATCCAAATAATTTTTGCCTTCTGTTGTGGTTACTCTCTATAAAGGCCCAGGAATGAAGTCTATCGCTCCATTTCATACATTTCCATAAGGTGGGGTGGCCTCTGTCTGGATAAAGTTCCTAGAAAATAAAGTGTTGGTGTCTAAGGACGAAGGTTCACAGTCTTCTTAAACCTCCATAAGGTGATGCCCTTGGTCAAGAAGGATTGGTTTAGAGAACACCCAGGCAAACTCAAAATCTACAGGCCCTGACAGGATATATCCATGAGCACTGAAAGAGCTGGTGAACACCATAGTGAGGCTACTCACAATATCTCTGGGATGTCATGGAGATCAGGAGAGGTGCCTGAGGACTGAAAGAAAGCAAAGGTCACCCTTGTCTTCAAAAGGAAGACTCAGGGAACTACTGGCCAATCAGCCTCACCTCAATCCCTGGAAAGGTTATGGAAAGGTTGTGGAGTGCTTCATTCTGGAAGCCATGTCTATCCACAGGAATGACAAGAAAGTGATCAGGAGCAGTCAGCATGGATTTACTCAAGGTAAATCATGCTTGACCAGCCTGATGACCTTCTACAATGAAACAACCACCTGAATGGGTGAGGGGAGAGCAGTGAGTACTGTCTACCTCAGCTTCAGCAAGGGTTCTGACAGCTTCTCTCAAAATATCCTTATAGGCAAACCCAGGACGTGTGGACTGGATGAGTGGACAGTGAGGTGGATTGGGAACTGGCTGAACAGCAGATCCCAGATGGTCACAGTCAGTGGCACAGGGTCTGGCTGGAGGCCTGTCACAAGTGGTGTTCCCCAAGGTTCAATCCTGGGCCCAGTACTGTTTAACTTATTCATTAATGACTTGGATGCAGGAGCAGAGGCCTTCTCAGGAGCAATGTCACTGCCAACACAGAGCTGGGAGCACTGGGAATACCCCAGAGTGCTGTGAGCCCTCCACAAGGATCTTGACAGGTTGGGGAGGTGGGCAGAGACCCACCTGAAATTCAGCAAAGGCAAATGCAGGTCCTGCACCTGGGAAAGAATAAACCCCTGCATCAGCACAGGCTGGGGCTGACCTGCTGGGAAGCAGCTCTGTGGAGAAGGACCTTCAGTTATACATGTTGGAGGCATCCTCTGAGAATGGCAGGAGAGACATGAAGGACAGAGTTTCAGTGATCACAGATTCTGACATCTTTATGTTCAGGTGAGAGTTGACAAATAAGCTTTGGAAAGCATGTTTTTATATTTAAATGCCTAGCAGAGTTAAGGCAAAAAAATCATATTCAAGTGCTTTGGTGGATCCAACATATAGAGCTTTGAAGTTATAAATGCAGCACACTTGATGACCGTGCTTGGCAAATTAGTTATGCTCTTGAGAACCAGTTACATACAATAAAAGGATCTATCATATTCTACGGATTATAGGGATTTTATGTATCACTTATTTATCTTTGGGATAAGGTTTTAGCATAAGGAATCAAAACCCATGAACATGAGGAAAACAAGTGGCAATTCACTGTGTCCTTTTCACAATTCCATTCTGTCAAGCACAAACTGGTCAGACATTTCAATTTATTTACTGTCGTTTCTCAGCTATAAACATTCTAAATGGTTTAAGACACTCAAACCTTGCCATAGCATCCACAACAATGAAAAGTGCAGGTATTTTTACAAGCTGAACAGCATCTGGATTGTTCAACAGCTAAAAGATACGTAGCAGAAATTAAAACTTGGTGAAGTAAACTTTGAAGGACAACATACTCCTCTTTTTAATATTTGATGTTAACTCAGAGGCTTCGGGTTAATTATTTTGCTTTCAGCATATGAATCCACAGTTTGACTTTGCTAGATGTACAGTTCTGTACTTCTGAATCCTAAAAACATATTGTTTACACAACATAATCAGCAAATGAAAATTATCTTGTTCACAGAGGATCTGGTTCCCACAAAATATCCACACCCTTCCTTGCTCATGAATTATGGATGTCTGGAGCCTTTACCAGAAACTTGGCTGGGCTATGTAAAATCATTTTCTGGAGTGTGTGTTTTATTTTGAATGAAGCAAGCAGGCAAGAGGCCAATAGGATTAAAATAGATTCTTTATTTAAAACAACTCACAAAATACAGCAGCTCCTACCATTTTGTTAGGTTTGCCTATTTCTTTCCAGATCCCTTTTCCAGGCTTTGACTGGTGCTCTCAAGTACACTTTGCATCTCTCAGGGCACATCAGAGGGTGCCCAGGGCCAGTCACCATTGGAGAGCCAGTGGACAGGAGAACAAGGAGACTCTTATTGGAGCCCCAGCTGCCAAGTCACTGGGTCCATTATCCCAACCCTAGCATGAGGAAGGAACATCCATCTTTCTGCTCACTCAGCTTAAGGGAAATAATTCCTCCAGGTATAATTTGGAAATACTGTGAGGCCTTAATTCTCTGAAATCATAACAAAGAGCTCTCAGATGCCCTGATGAAAAAGGGAATGCTCTGTATCTATCTAATATTACGTTGCATTCAAAGCTCTCTGAATTTATTTGGACAGTATTAACAGAAGTTTATTGAATACAGGCAAAATAATAAACTAACCACATCCACAAGAGCTGGGATAACATGAGGTACTCTGGCAGTGCCAAGAACTGTCCCGCTTGACCAAGCACAATGCTGTCACCTTCTCCATCCCCAGCAAAACTTACCCGTGTGATCTCCTGTAAGCCACTGCTACATTTTTCTCCTTGTTGAATTTGATACAAACCCAAGAAACCACATAAACCTGAAAAAAGAGATATGGACCTTCTTTGCTGAAAAAGAGGTACCCTGACAGCAGCAAACAAACTACCTCTTGTGTCATGAAAGATACCAGAGTATTGTAAAAAATACTTGGTGCAATGAAACTAAAAGCTGCCAAATCATTTAGCAATGACCTCTGACAGAAGAAATCAAATCTGTGTCTTAGATGCCCACAATTACTGTTTCAATGCCAGTTGTCTGTCTGCTGTCAGACATGGAGAGCCCTGGATCCTGCCCTATGCCTGTGTCAGCAGAGCTGAAGTGTTTCTGAGTTCAAGCAACAGCTCCCCTCAAAGTCCATGAAAGTACTTGCTCTTACCCACTGCCCTTGGGTCCTCAGCATACAGGAACCCCTTCAAAGGCCACTGCCCTGAAAGAATAGATCATCCTTTTGCTATCTGACCTCCAGAGAGCCAAGAAATGGCCTCTCCCACAATGAAAAATCTTTCCTGCCTCATGGCACCCTCACTACAAAACTGGCCTTGCTGCTTCTTTAATCACTACTGCATCTTTCTTATTTTGCCTTTCCATGTTCACTGCTTATTAGTTTGCTCATCTCAAGGACTTTGACTTTTACAGGTTGTCAACACCATAGGCACTAACCCTTACTGAGCACCCTGAGCTGTGGGAGCAATGCTCGCCCCATGCCAGCCCCTGTCCCAAAATTGCTTCTTCCCTCATCTGCTACATCTCACAGCTGAGGGTGGGATGGACAGAGGTGAGCGCTTCTAGGATAGCACAAATGATACTGAAAATGAGGGAGAAAAGGGGTAAAAAAATGTAGGAGCCCTGTAGATGCAACTGGCAGCTGTGTAGTTAGGAGAACTTGGAGGGCTCCAGAAAGAAAGCATTTCTCTCTGCATTTTCCAAGATTTGTTTTGCAAAGATGCCAGGCAGAACTCTTCAGAGCTAAGTGCAAGAATAAGCATGATGGTGACATCTTTAAAACTGGCCAGCTACCAATGGGCTTTTACAGGGCCAGAGCAATAAGGCTGGTAGATGATTATTTTCTTTGTTGTTGTGAAATCACATAGTCCCAGTTCTTATAGCTGTGTAGGTATTTATCCAAGAACATATGCTAAAGAAATGCCTATGTCACTGAAACAAGAGCAACCACCACAATTTATATGAGAAGGCTGACATTCCAGCATTAAGTAAAAAAATATATTCTTGACATTTGCCATTTTTAAATCACCTCTGGGCAGGATATCCAGTCAGACATTGCCACAGTCCAATTAACCAGATAAGAGGAGGGACAACAGTTAACGTTCAAGAATACACAATTCTCCCCCCTTCCCTTGCCTGAAAATAAAAAGTAATTAGAGTAGGATTATACATTTGTTATCATGTCTATTAATAATCAGCCCAAGGGCATAAAGAAGAGACCTTTTGACAAAGTAGAAATTAGTAAGAAATAGCTTAGGGAGATCTGCATATAGTAGATTAGAATTCTTGTTGAAAAGGTTTCCCCCTCCCCAGGAGATGCTTGGAGTTGCAGTATTGTATTAAGGGGAAAATACTACAAAGGCTGCCAAAAAAGCATCAGAAGAAAATTAATGTAAGAGGGAAGGCTGAGGCAAGATGGTGTTCCAAAGATTACAGGCTTAATGTTCAGTATTTCTCTAGTCCAGCTTTTGCACTATCAGCAAAAGGCCCAGAGTTAAAATAAAATCTGTGTATTCTATTTCTACTTGCTAATACTACTGAATTGGATGTAGCAATTTATTTCCTACATGTGGTACTTTCTTTGGCTTATAAGGGAACCAACACTGAGAGATCCACTGTATTACCAGAAGAAAAGCTGTATTTTGGTGTCAAAAAGGGTCACGTCCTGACTTCTGCTATTTCTGATCTGAGCGCCAATGAAAACTGTTTCTGTGTGCAGGACAAAAGGGTCATCTTGGAGCTTGTGGAAGTTAATTATGCTTCAGATCTGAGGGAAGAAGGAAAGGACTATTCCCGCAAATGAATAAACACAAAAAATACTAATGTACTAAAAATTGTCAGCCACACTAGATAACTGGGAGTCAGGGGTGTTCAGTGCTTCAAACAAGTGAGAATTGGAGTCAGGCAGGGAGGGAAAAAGCAGGAAAATAATTTATTTTGGTGACAAATTCTATCCTACATGTATATAAATATCCCCAGACAGATGCAGACAAGAGGAAGAAGATCTACCCAAGAAGACAAACAGTAAGACATGCTGATGAATCTATGTATTTTCCTGGTGTAGTTCCACTGCTGCATATCCTGTTTCCTTCTGGTCAGCTAAGTATGTAAAAAACCAAACCAAACAAAGCAAAACTCACTAGTGCCTTTTGTACTTCGAAGTGGAAAGAGAGGAAACAGAGAAAAACAACGCTGCTTCCAAGGGTACACACTAAATCAATTTCTGTAGAAAAATAGAGGCCTGTAAGGTTCTGTTAATGAAATAAATTCTCTGTATATGACAAAAACTTCCTAACTTAAAGCTTTCACTGATAGAAGAAGGTACATTCTCCCATGTACATTAAAGCCATCAGAAGCAGTTTTGTAATCACAACACTTCAGCTATTGCTTCCTGTCCAAGCACAGTGTAATCAGGAGAGTGAAGTGCTCCTGCCCATAATAACTTAGAAGCCCTTAGTATGAAGTAGCAGCAGATTTTTTTTTCCCAGATGAAAGACTCAAAAGCAGAACCATTTTTCCTATGCTATTTAATGAGATAAGATGAACCTGAAGTGAAATCTTTGCCTTACAAGAAGACCCTTAAAAATAATGTTTGCATGCAATTGCACATGGTAAGATCATTCTTATAAACACATGGCTTAAGTACCTGAGAGCAATCATTAACATGAAGGTTAAGGAAAGGTGGGTCATCCTTAGTATCTGCAGCGTGCAATTCTGTGTCTTTTTCTGTGTCTTTATTAATATTAATAAATATTACCACTCAAGATTTGTGAAATTTGTTTTAGCAGAGCAGTCAGGAAAGTCCTTCTCTTTCTACCTGCTCTCCAAGATACTGTGGTAAAACAAACCATTCCTTTCTCAATCTGTCTGCACAGTTCCTCATTATTAATTGTATTTCCCAAACTTCAGGAGTGTCTTCATTAATCTTAGGAAGTCTTGTTTTCAAACTCCAAATGTGGTTTCTTCTCTGATCCTTCTTACATCCCCCTCTTTAAAATGAAAGGCTCCCATTCATAGTTACCCTTTCTTTCCTTCTCTTTTGCCAGTTTTCAGTCCAATATGCTCGTTGTCCTTCTATTCCATGACTTCAGACCTTAGACATTTTAACCAACAGTGGAGAATGTTGTCAAATGCTTTCTGAAAAACGGACTCTAAAATATCCTTTCCCCTTCCTTACTAGGGCAGTAATTTCCTCAAAGAATTCCAACAAATTAGTTAGGCATGATCTCCTTTCCCTGAATTGATGGTAGCTGTCTTTAATCAAGCTCTGCTTTTCCAAGTGTTCCCTATTTGATTCCTTAAAGGAGTTTCAGAGTCTTTTCCCTTCAGTGAAGTTAAACTGACAAGTCTGATTTTTCCCAGCGTTTGAGGAAGTGGTGTCCTTTTTTTCCTTAAGAAAAAAATGATGGGAAATAAATTTCAGGTAATTTCAATAGCCTCCCATCTAGAGACACTTATTCTCCTGGATTCTTAAGCACAACTCTTGCTGTCAAGAAAAGGGATGCATAGTAAGAAGACAAGGATGAGAATGAAGAAACACAACATTACAGATGACAACTTTGTGTAACCAGATGGTATATTTTGGAAGCTGGAAACCAAACAATAACAAGTACTTCTGATGAAGCCTAAGATTTGCATGGATCAAACTCAGGTCCAGTTCCTCCTGCAGGGAAGCAACAACTGGGACCCATACAACCCTCCAGCATTTCCAAATGGACCTCGCTGTGGAACATCTGCTGAAATGTGACATGGTTTGTGTTGAAGCCTTTGGTGTACGTATTTAAGGGGCTTTTCAGGCTGCCCCCAAGGTCCTCCTTCACTTCAAGCATGGGTAAATTGGGAAGGGGGATGAGAGAGATTAGTCCATCAGTCTCCATGTCCTGTACACACGAATGATGCAGTGCCTCACCTGACTTCATGGTGGCACAAACCTCTCTGCACACACTGCTGAGTGCAGCTGCATCTGGGTCAAAGTCAATTATTTGCCATGCAGTGCCATAGCCTGACTCTTGCTCCTGGTGGATATTTGCTGGCCATGTCCAGTAACCTCTGACTGCACTTGGGGCAAGCCATGAGGGGCAGGCAAACCACAGTGAGGTGGGAGGTTGTAGTCCAACCTTGCCTGCGATGCCTCAGGACAGGGCAGCCTGGGAGCCCGGCACAGGGCACTTACCATACCCTGCTGGTCTCACACCTGGGTTTGGCCTTCCTTGTGGTTATGTTTCACTGTAATTGTTCCATAAATCACCTCTTTCTTCAGATGCAAGCTTCATTCCCACTGTGCTCTAGGGACACAGAGGACAGACAAGAGGAGAGTTGCCTCAGGGAAGAGGACAAAAGTATGATCATGCAGGATGGCCTTGCACCTCGCCATTGCAGCTGGTCTCATGAAGTAGCAAAATACCCAACACATAATTATATCCAAGAAAAAATTTTTTCACCACTGTCATTGGTAGGAAAAAGGAAATAAAAAACATCAAAGAAAATAAGGAGGTTCTGCCTCTTTGAAGTGTACAAGATCCACTCAAAGTTACAGCAATAAGCACATCCCATGAAACTTTACATTTTGAGACAAAGGTGGATTGTATGCACTGTGCATTTCTTGGATTCCCATCTCTGCAAGTGATACTGTATTGATCTAAGGTTAGAAATAAGACATCCCTATGTCAGTAGGTTTCTGCCCAAAGTGAAGGCAACTGCTGGATCCCCCCCATTTCAAACACAGATTGTTAACACAGACTGTTCTGGGAACACGTTATTTACTGCTCAAAAGGAAAGGAGGTTCTGGAGGCTGCAGAATCTCTCACAGGTAAAGAATACACATTTTAAAATATACCAGAATCAGTAATTAACATTAACTGTGCTTTAAATCCTGGATAGCCCTCAAAGCTGTTTCTTTATACTTAAGAGAAGAGTATCAACTTCCTACTTTTGACTCTTCTCTTTTTTCTCTATTTCCTTCTGGCCACCATTCTTAAAGCATCAGAATTCTGGAAAGGGGGTTTCATAAACTCTCTCTGAAACCCTTCTCCTCCTTTTAAAAAACAACCCTCCCATAAAACAAACAAACAAAAAAACCCAAACAAACTCCAAAAAACTCAAAACTGAAAAACCAAAAAAGATAGGTTGATTGCTTCTGTTACTCCTACACTAAAAGTATTCAGAACTTCATGTATCTGCTGTTCTGATTTTCTTTCTTCCTGTTTCCAGATTTCATGACCCATCCATTTGTCCTTGTGCTAAAATTTCCCTTTGACTTAAATATATCTTCTTGTTTCCTGAAAGGTCTCATCCCTTTTTGCCATTCTCCTTCCTTTCTCATTTCTGGTCTCTTCTTTATCTCACTCATGACAGCTTGTCTAAAAAAAATTGTTGATGGATCAAGCACCAAATTTGTTCCACTAAGCTTAAGGTCTTTTAGAGTTTTGATTTCAGGAGGAAAGTCACTCAGACCGATCTGCTGAACTGAAGATAACTGACCTTAGCTTGTGGCACGTGTCAGGTAAATCATGTCACTTCAAAACACAGGAGAAGGGATCAAAACTAATATTTGAAACAGGAGCATAAGCATGGTCATTCATTTGTGTTGCTTAGATTTGTTCTGGAACAAAATACAACACACATCCCAGCTTCTGTAAATCTTATTCCATTTTCTGGGTTTGCTTTTTGCAGAAGTGATGAGAATTAATGGTCTGCAAAAGGCAGCAGACACTCCTACTTTACAAAGCAGCTCCTGGGGCTAGTACAGGACCTGACAAAATGGGGAGGGTGTCAGCCCAACACTGAAAAGCTGCTCTCCCAGTCAGAGAAGAAGGAAAGCAGGGGAGTGAGAACCTCAGGCACCAGCCTATGGGTTAAAACATGGTACCCTTCCCAACCCTGGCTGGAGAGCTGAGCACACAAGGATGAGCCAGAGGAAGCTGCCAGCAGAAAAGTGAGTTTCAAAGAATTACTCAGAAAGCCAAATCATATTAATCTGATTATATGGATGGGTGCATGTCTTCAAGGACACACTGTCTGCAAGGATGTCCAGTGCAGTGCAGGGAACCCGACAGAGGAGCAGGAGGAGCAGACACTTGACATTTCAGTCCCATGATAGTCCAAGCATGCAGCAGTAACTCCATTATTAAATCTCAGCCCGACTCAGAGAGTGTTTCCAGACCTTCTCCAAAACCAATAAAATATTATTCTTAAAAAGCCAGGAATACTGGTGTTTTGATGGACCATTAAAAGACACATTGTGCTGCTACAATTTTATCATTTACCTATGTTGCTAAGACCTACAGCAGCTTCTTCCTATTATCAGATTTGATATTTTTAATAGATTTCTGATTGACCTGACATCATTGCACCTGAAAATGTATTCTTGCCACATATCTGGTATCTGATTAAGTTCCACATAAAAATGCTGTGATTCAGCAGATTTAAAACAGTTTGAGTTTGCCTTGAAAACAGGCCTTCATTTAAAGATCTTTTTTCTTTTCCAATTCCTATTCACAGCTTCCTTGTTTTGGCTAGCTTTCCTATGCTGACTGCTAAGCTGGCCCTCAGCAGATCACCCCACACCACTCACTCTTAGAGCTTACCAGGCCTGCACATGAGTGCAGATGCTAGGATAGCGACCTGCTTATGTCTTTTTGATTCCTGCTGTGCCCCTTGTCCTGTCTCAGCATCCCGGTGAGAGCAACGTGATTACTGCTACCATTGCCACTCACCCAGCTGGCGAGGTTCCTCGCCATGGTTATTTGCTTGTGGTAGCTTCAAAGACCATCAGCATCACCTCCCTGGGGTTTACCAGATGCAGGTTAGCATTGCCTGCTTTGTACTACATGCCCACTGCAAAAGGACTTATGGAAGAAAACCACAAAGAAATGAACTGTAAGTGCATCCCATCATCCTCCTATGGTGGGCTCAGAAGTCACAGTGTTGTGAGCCTGCCACAGTGAGAAGTGATTTCTTAGCTGACATTTGGGCATGTGGAAGGCTAATAAGTGCTTGCCCTGCTTTTCAGCCAGCTAATCAAAATCAGTTGTGGTTTATTTCTAGCCCTCACCTCCATATGCACTGAGGGAAAAAAGTCACTGGTACCGTCCGCTGAAGTTGTCTGCATTTTTTCCATGTCCAGTCAACTCTTGATGTTATTCTCCATAGACTAATACAGAACATATGTAAATTGGACTGTAAGAACATATTTAGTATATTTACCTTTGAAAAATGAAGTTATGATGAGGAATGAACATCAAGGGGGAAGGGGGTGGGGAGATGGCTGGGAATATTTCATCAGGGCACAGCTAATCTCCAATCTGGATGTGCCATTCCCAGGTGATCAAAAGCTGACTGAGTTTCAATCACAAATGTGGCTCCTTTCTTTTCTGCTTTAAACCAAAGTGAGCTTGAATTCTCTGGGCTAATCTACATCTTTTTCTCATTGCAAGACTTGGCACTATTCAGTACAAATAGCATGCTTTGCTCAAGGAACTGCAAGAGTAATGAAGGCCAAGGCTTTTTGAATCGTGCCTGAGATGCATTAGCAAAGCTGTGGGGCACTTCCCGCAGCACCTGCCTGGGCAGTTCCTGGCAGCACTGGGAGCTGATGGGTTTTCCCTTTCCAGATCTCCAGATGAAAATTACTTTTAAAGAGGCAGCTCCTATTGCATGCTTGATTTTGGCACGTAAAGGCTGATGCTTAGGTGGGAAGAGAAATCACCCATTCCTTTTCATCGTGACCTCTTTACCTAAGCTCCACTCCACATCTGGTCCTCTTACCCTATGGTGCTGCCTCTGATACATCCGTTCTTCTTTCCATTTTTCTCCCTTTGTAACTTATCCCCCTCTTATGTTACCACCTTTCAAAATCATAATGGCTTAACATGATGTTTCCTGCTATCATTCCTTCCTCACCTCCTCACCTGTGGTCCTGGTTGCAGGCATAAGCTCTTTGGGAAATGGACTTCCTCCGCCTCCTTTCTGCATCTGCTGCATGGGGGCCCCAGGCCTGGTTGCTCTGCAGGCTAATAAACGTGAATAAAAGTAGTGATAACAAGTAGCAACTCTGCTCTTCAACTAATCAGTTCCTGCATATGTTGAGTACTTTGCTTCTTTAGAAAATGCATATCCAATAGCAGACAATGGTAATTAATCTGTAATTTTCTGTGTTTGTCCGTTCAAAGTAATCACTTCACCTGAGTTATGCTGCTGACCTGACGCAAAACAAATTTGGAATTCAAGTCATGAGAATGCATTTTTCATGAACCATTTGAAGATGGAATTTGTAAAGAAATTAGAGAAAATTTTTGCATAAGAATCAATAACAAGAAAGTCCTGAACTGCTTCTTAAGAATTCACAAGTCAAAAAAGTACTGAACTTCATAAATAATACACAGTGAATTGTTCGCACAGCTGTGCTCTACTTGCAAGGGAAGTTCAGGGGGTCTAGTAATCCCTCTTCATGCAGAATATTTTGTTACATGGGGAAAATAGTAATTCAGAGGATTCTCAGTTTTTCTCCTGTAATAAATTAAGAAACTGTTTGATTTGGGCATTTGCAAGGAAAACCCTATTTTTCCCCCACTGCTGTGAACTATCTCAGAATAGAAATAGATTTTTTTAAAAGGAAACTACTAGCATGGCTGCCATTAAAAAATCAGCATTGGTTCACTAATTACCACACAGTCCCAAATGATGTAGTACAGGAAAATATATTTATCCCAGAGATAGTGTGTAGTAACTTATGGTAAATTTTGCTTCTTTAGGAGCAGCCACCACAACTCCATCTGTTTTAGCTAAAATAACTGTCCAAGTGACCCCAATTTCAACTTTATGAGGCTCATACTAATAGGGAATCTGAAGAAAATGAGACAGAGTTTAGCTTCGTGTCACTACTCACATTTTCAAGCTCTTTATCAAGTATCTCTTAAAAGTGTCCTGTATGCTAGTGCTCCAAACGTCTGTCTGCAAGTGATGGACTCATCTTTAAAGAAACAGATCCACTTAATGTGTCGACCTACAAACATGAGCCTATTGGTGCATATGAACTAACATGTCACCCTGTGATTGATGTTTCCCTATTACTCTGCCAAAATACATTAAGTTAAGCTCCTTTTCATCTCCACAAATAGTAGGGACTACAGATGGCCCTCATTTGTAATCCTCAGGAACTAGCACAACCAAGCAATGTGAGAGGGTGTCGGTACCCATCACCCGCCTGAAACGGATTAGGGAGATTTCAGTATGGAGCAGAGTTACAGGAATTAAGTAACATAGTAAGAAATAATGGAAAGGAAGGGGTGCTGACAGTGGCTGTGGGCATTAGAGAGCTGTGCAAATGACAATGCTTTCTGAGCAGATAATCCCAGAATCACATTGTCACAGAATCATAGGATGGGTAAAGTTGGAAGGGACCTGGTCCAATCTCCCTGCTCAAGCAGGATCATCCTAGAGCACATTGCACAGGACTGCATCCAGACAGTTCTTGAATATCTCCAGTGAGGGAGACTCCACAACTTCTTTGGGCAACCTGCTCCAGTGCTTGGTCACCAGCAAGGTGAACAACCCCAGCTCTCTCAGCCTATCTTCATAGAAGAAATGCTCCAGCCCTCTGATCCTCTTCACAGTCCCCCTCTGGGCCCACTCCAGCAGGTCAAGGGAACTGTGGTCCAGCAGACCTGGGAAGAAGAGTCTGACTGCCCAAGACATGTTTTCTTGGAAAGCCATGCTGTGCCAGCAGAGAGAGGAGATGGGCCCCGTATCACCTTCACCAGGACCAGGGCCAGTGGCAGGCAGGGCTCCAGCTGCCAGACTCTTCTCAGAGTTGCACACACCCTACCAACTGAAGGCATTTTTGGACACAGCATATATGTGTCTTCTTACCAATAAACATGTCCTTTCATTGTCCTCAGAGCTCAAGCACACAGGCTTCACCTCAGCCAGCCCTTGGGTCTGGAGTCTGCCAGTCCTTCTGTGAGGAGGGGGATGGGAGGTGGATGAAGGTCTCCCTCTCCCATGGGAGACTATTGAAACTATTCCCACCTCTAATGTGAAGAGAGCACGTTATAACACAGATAGTCTTCACTTGACCCATATTATGAGAATGAATTTATGTCACCTCACTTTTTAGAAGAGAAAAAAAGCAAAGAAAGCAAATGATAATTTTGAAAGAGGGATTTGTGAGGCAGAGGATGGCAGATGTGGCTGTGAGCAGACAGTGCCAAGTGCAGTTCGGAGGCCAGGCAGGAAAGGAGCCCCAGCCTCCAGACAGCACAAGAGATAATGAAGGTCTTTCCAGACACTGTTATCTGCTTCAGCAAAGCACTGGGACTGGCCGATGGACCTTCTCCAGGGAAAGATGCATGCAACTCCTCAGAGGTCCACACTTAGCCAGGGGAATAAGGCTGGTGTGGGTCTAGACTCCAAAACTGCAGAGACAGGGATGGCTGCCTCTTCTGCAGGGTTGCTGCTTGGAGCCAACCAGAAGTCTGGCTGGATGCTAGACATGTGACAGAGGAGCAGATAGCATTCTTCCACATTTTCACATGGTGCAGTAACTCCTGACTGACTGAGGGTAACAACAGAAAGATCCTTCTGGAGCTGGCACCAACCTCTGGCACTGCTGTATTTTTCCTTCTGTGCCACTCACTGCTTGCTTCATCAGTCCACTGTAGTGCTGCAGCTGGCTCCCAACACCCAACATTCCTGCTATGAAACTCACTGTCTGATAAGAACTCCAAGTCTGGCTGCTCATCCTGGGTAGTGCCATGGTAGCATCCTTCCATCATCCTTCCTTCCATCTTGTTGACAGTCATCACCTCGCATTTTCCTCACTCCTTTCTTGACTCTCTGTGCAGAAAGAGATTGTACCAGTGCATGGGATAACCAAGGAATATCCCAGCCTTCTCACTCTGAGCAGGCCCACACAGCCTCTCTGTGTGTCCCCGAGGACTGGGGGCAGCTTCACACTATCTTGCATAAGTGCATTTCTCCTCATTCTGCACCTTCCCTGGCATACCTAAGGCCCTCAGCATCGTGGTCATGGCTGACAGGTTCCCACCACCCTTCACCACTCACGTTTCCACCTCTCCTTCTCCCATCACAAAAAGCCTCAAGATGAACTTGCAGGTGACATGGGGGAATTTGGAAGCTTCCTCTGGCCCCAGCTAGAGAGACAGTGGAGACAGAGGCAAAGGTGGGGGAACAGAGGGAAGGACAGAGGGAAGAGAGGGGAAGAAGTCGATGTGGTGAGAGAATCTGGAGGCTGGAAGCATAATCTAGGCTGAGTGTGACTCTGATGTAAAGGGTTCCTCCCATTCATGCTAATTTGTAAATAGCTTTTCCTTTACATTCATAAAATTGTAATACATTTTCTTGTCAGAGATCCAGTCTTAGATGTTGGATTCAATTGACTGACATATCTTTATCTTAATCTAGTTGAATTTAGATAGGACTGTTCTCATTATCTCTGCAGAACCAAGTGTCTCAAACCTGAGCCAAATGCATTTCTTCTAGAGTTTAATATAATAAAGATTTCAACAATCATATTCATAGGATTCCAATTAGGATGATTTTTAAAATAATGATACAGTGCAAAGATAAATGCACTTTGGGTAGTAACTAAGTACTGAATAACCAACATCAAATACACCAGTGATGACACAGGCATTAAATGTGCATGTAAAGTATCCATATGCAAAATACGGTCTGAATGTTATATTTGTGTGCATAAGAACATGCTTCCTTCTCTTATGTGAAAAGGATATAGGCTGTACTTCTGCATCTGCTTTTCGAAACAAAAAGGACTCCTGAAATGGAACTCATTAGTGCAGGCTGGTCTACATTTCCAGGACAGCTGAAAAGGTAGTAAAACCAGAATTATTCACTTCTCTTCAAATTTAAGTTTTGCAAATACTTGGATGTTTCATATCTACGGAAAAAATGTTCTCTTTTGGATACAAATAGCTTGATCCTGCAACCACTCCAGAATCATATGGAATGAAATTGAAAACAAAAGCCATTTTCATATCTTCTGTCAGTCTTCATTTTAAATGTGGGGATGAGTGAACCTTCCTGCTCACTTTCTTATGAATATTTCTGTGAATAAGATTTTGTTTGCAGTGGAGTCAAACAATTGTGGGCTTTCATCAGTACCATTGGTACTGATGTGGCCATGTTCAGTCAATGGATTTTGAAGGCTTGGGAGAAGAATCAAGTGTTTTAAGCTCCTCATCAGCAGAAACATAAGCAGGTACCTTACTGAAGAGAAGGACAAGAGTCTTGGAGAGGAACTACACAATATTACCTCAGTAAGAAGACAAATCCCATGGTCTGTGTTGATATTAATGTGCTGTATTGAAGGAACTTGAAGGAACCATGTGGGATAACTGTTGTGAATATTTTAAAATCTTGTTAACTCATTTCTCGTGTCTTCTAGAAGCAAAATGATGGAACTTTCTACCAACATTTCTTTATATTACACAGGAGATGCAATCCTGATTCTTTTGACAGAAGGAATATCCCAAAAAAGGATCCCCTCTCTCCTCAGTGGGGTTAGCTGCTGTGGTGCAGTACTTCTATGAGATCCAAGGGCATCCTACAAGGTGGCTGGGTCAAGGAGTCCAAGCATGGTTAATTCTGGAGACTATGGGACAGAAAGTCTTGCAAAGCACCAGGGCTAATGTTGTTGGACTGGTATGTGGTTTGCCATAAACCAATTCAAACTTTCCTCATTGCAGTTTTTGTTCTGCTGAAACAAGCCTCAAGAGATAAAATCTGTCTTTGCCAATGGCACATAACATCTATGTTATATCAGTCAGTAGGTAAACTCTCCAATATTATATGTTCACTGTAGGAAAAAAACCTCACTTTTGTAAATAGTGTTGTTTTTTTTTTTTAATGGAGACAAGCAGTTCATTACAACGTTATTGTATTGAAAAGTTCAACTTTTCTGCTTATGCTTTCTCTCTCTCCAGAAATATGTCCTAGTTCAATGCATTTAAGTGGAGTTTGAATGTTTCTCTCCCAAATCTCTGTTTAAAATCTCAAATGCCAACATAACCCCACAGTTCCTTCTCTTACCAAAAATTCCCATTCTGTAGGACATGGGGGGTGTCTTTCCAGGGGCTACCACAGAATTTTACACAAAAAAACAGCCAGCCTTCTGCATTCCAGTTTCTTATTTAATTTCTGGATCATCTGCTCAGTGGCAGCATTTCAGCTGTTCATGGAGTTTTCCAGCATCCCACAACCTCCATTGGGTGTGCTGAGGCTTTTATTTCATTGCTGGTTTCCCTGCTGTGCTGCCAGTGACTGACAGCACACATTTGCCCCCTGAGAGCACGATGGACTGTGTATGGTTCACCAGGGACATCCTGGCGGCTTGCGAACCGATGCAGGAAATATTGTCAACTATGTGTTACTGATATATCCCAGCTCTTCTCATGACTCATATCTTTAAAGGTTTGTTGGTTGTTTTTTTTTTCTACTCCAGCAATTGATGGTGCCTGGAGCAACCCAAACCTGGTCATTAACCAATAAATACTTGTTTTAAAATGTCCTAAGTTAACTAAATTGCTTTAAGAGAACTGAGAAGTCATTTATTTAGTCCTTATGATCATGTCCTAATGATCATAATTTACAGCTGATTTGTCAACGTGCATCTTTAAAAAGCTGGCTCCTGTGAGTCCAGCTGCACAACGTGAGATGAAAATGAGCCATGAGGAGCCAGAGGAGAGGGCACGAATGACACTGCTGCCTCTGGGAAGTGTTTCTCCTGCACCAAGGGGCAGTGTGGCCTCCCCACACCCCCAGTCACACTCCTGACCTGGGCTGTGGCCACCTGCCCCACTGCAGCCCTCCTCTCTGCACTGCACTCACATCCTTTTGCAGACAAATGCATCACACGCACACCCACACTGTGCTCACTCACATCCCACACACACGTCTCACAAACACACCTTGCTCATCTGCTCCCAGGCTCCTTCTTGGTGTGGTACCAGGCCTTTTTTCAACAACTCCAAGAGAAAAACTGAAAATGAAATGTGTCCTGAAGTCTCTTTGGCATATCAGCAGAGAGTGCAGTGGGACAAAGAAAAATTAATTTTTTGCTGATCATTCAACCTCTATTAATGTAGGACACTAAGATAAAATTTTATTTAATCACAGCTGATTTTATTGCTGCTTTACTAGTCACAACAAAACAAACCAGGAAACTAGATGTGATTGTTGGGCAGTTTCCCCACCATAAGTGGATGGGGAAACAGAAGCAGGAGCCCTTGGTCCAGTCCTTCACCAATAGATAAGGCAGGGCAGGGCATTACCTGGTACCATTTCTATGAAAGTCCATGCTTGGCTGATCCTAAATGTCTATGTGCAGCAGGGAAGAGAGGCTGCCTACACAGCCAGGCATCTCCAGGCAGAAGAACAAAACTGCTTCCCTTTTGTCCAGGGAAGCCATTGAGTCACCATCTCTGGCGGTGTTAAAATATCTGTAGATGTGTCACTTAGGGACATGGTTTGGTGCTAGCCTAAGAGTTGGCCTCAATGATCTTAGTGATCTTTTCCAAAAGAAATGATTCTGTGATTCTGAAGGCGTCCAGATCCTCAAGTCCAGATTGCTGAAGATGTTTTGGTCGTATTTTAATGGACACTGACTTCAGTGCAATTAAACAGGCAACTATCCTGATGAATTTTACTCATCCTGACTATAAGA
The DNA here is from genome assembly GCA_034509425.1 of Eopsaltria australis. Classification (NCBI taxonomy): domain Eukaryota; kingdom Metazoa; phylum Chordata; class Aves; order Passeriformes; family Petroicidae; genus Eopsaltria; species Eopsaltria australis. The sequence continues at coordinate 79,084 of JAVTVJ010002921.1, read as the reverse complement.
TGAGGGTAACACTATCCTCCCCCCTTTTCAGCAGTTCATGCCAGGTTTGCAGCACAGTGGGGCAGAGTCACCTCTGCCTGTGTGGGTAGCACAGGTCCCCAGGCTCTTTTCCACAGTCCAGAGAAAAGAGGGTTTATCATTGCTACAAACACACTGCTTCCAAAACAGCTGTCAGCATTGACACCTACAGACAGCCACCAGCTCTTCAGTATCAATTTCATGTATTTCTGATGGTTTAATTCAAATTATTAGTAAGTCAAAATGAACATGAGAAGGTATCTCCCACCTACTTGGTGGTGTGCTAAGGAGAGAAAGCTCCAACATTTCAAAGACTAATCACTTCCTAACTCTCTTTCTAGCTTCTGGACGAGTTCTGCTACCTGGACCTGAGCTTTTGACTGATGTTCATACCCTACTTTGTGAGCAAAAGGTGTCATTTACCGGGACACCAAAAGTTTGGTACAACTTGTTTGCTGGAATTCAAACTGACAGGTACAGGAGGTAGCTGCAACTTCCCAGCTAGGCATATCTTAGATCAGAGGAAAATCCACAGAGTGTGGAAAAGTGGTTAAAGTTATGATAATTGTTACAGCCCTGTATTTTCTACCAACAATGAAATCAGCCTATAACTCCTGAATGGAAAGAATTATTCCATACCACTGTCCATTGTTCTGCATCATTACCAGGAAACAGGGTTGTTACATAAGATTAGGTTAACCCTAGATGAGAAGAGATACATTTTGTTTTTAAAAGATATTTAAAAAAGAACAAAGTAAATCCTTTCTTACCTGACAAATCGCTGTTGTACACATGCATTAAAAAAGAAGGCTTTTTAGAGAACATTACAGGCATAGCATGAATGAAGTAAAATCCAAGTTAAGGCAGGTGCTGTGTGCTCAGCTAAACCAGGGATAGCACATTAAATCTTTTCAAGAACACCAGAGGTGAATAGCCCTGCTCAGGAGTAGCCACATCCATCTAGGGCTGACAGTCACCACCAAGGATAACCCCAGCCACAGCTACCCTGCCACTGCAGGTATCCCCACACTACACTGCCCATTCCAGCTTTGGTGGTGCTGCCCAGCCTGGCAGCAGTTTTGTGCCAAAGCACCTCAACAACTCGGGAGCCAAAGCTCCCTTCTGCAGGACACACCTACAGCTGGAGCTGGGGTCAGGACCAGTCAGCACTGGGTCAGGACCACTGAAATGTGCCACTCTGATACAATAGAATTTGGGGAGTTTGATTAATCTTTAGGCATTTAGATAAGTTACACCTGTAAATACCAGTAAACACATACTGTAGATTTTGCTGTGGTACACAGTCATCTTGATACAGTTTTTCATGTATTATAAAAAAACCCCAACAAATCAGTTAAGGTGTCAGTCATTACATATGCTTTTTTCTATAGAAGTGAAAGGATAACACAACAAATAGGTAATTTTCAGCATCATTGCCTCCCTGTGTGACATACTTGCTGGGGCAGGGGCAGGCATGGAAATGTTTCTAGGCTGTTCCATGTAATGCTTTTTTGATCTCCTCCAGTCATTTTTTACAGGTGTTTTATCTGTTGTTGTTTACTTGAAGGGAAGCAGATTTTCCTTCGCCTGCTACAAAGCCATAAAGAGGAAAGACTGAAAGATGAGCAGAAAAAAACCTTCCAGCCTCCCTTCCCTAAATGGCTGCTTGCTAATGTGCCTTGAGCCTTTCTGGCCTCTGCCAAACCTTTTGGACTGACTGGAGAGAAAACACATAGCAAGAAGGAGAGGTTATTCCCACCATATGATGAGAAACATACTTCTCTTTTATTTCCTAGGCCCAAAGCAGTCCCCAGCCAGGGCAGGACTGGGAAGCCAGGTCATCACACAGACAAACCTGCCCACACTTGTGCGGGGGCAGGAAGAAGCGTGGCAGGTTCAGGGGCTTCCCACCCTGCATGCATGTGAGTGCTGCAGATGGACTTTGGAGATTACATCCTTTAGAGATGAATTGCCCTTTCCCAGTGTTACAATCTGATTGTTAAAATTATGAGATGACTTTGCCTGAATTAAGATGAAAACCATATGCTGAAGTCAATAGCATGGATTTTATTTAAAAGTAATCGAGTGGTAGAGAGGTAAGAAAAAAGCAAAGAGAGAAAGAGAGTGACAGAGAAAAAGATTGAGTAGAAATAAGATATCACCACTCTGTAGATTCTGATAGCATCCCATTGGTCTGGTCTGCTCATTAAGTAATGGGGGAAAAGAATCCATTAAAGTCTCCCTTCGTGGGGTTTATATTGTCAGGGGCTAGGTGGAAACGCCCCCAGTACCTCCCCTGCATGATGTAATGCTGGATCAGGAACATTTCATGAGTCTTTGAGACTTTCTAAAGATGTTGCAGCTGTCTCTTGCACATAGCTGAATCAATCATGGCCCTTTATGGCCCACCACCTGAGATGAACAGCTCAGGCTATGTGTGAACTCCTGGGTGCTCCCAGTAGGGTTTTCACAGCTGAGTCATTATGTAAGGGAGGACACTGGAACAATAAGAAGAACTATCCCACCTACCAGGATCAGCCTTTTATCAGCCTCTTCCATTATCTGGAAACTCAGTTTGTAGCCTCAGGTGTGCCTGCCCTTCTGTGCATCACTAGCAAAGCACCCAGCTGATTGTTTGAGCCAGGAGCGCCAATCTCTTGCAGCACCTGGGCAGTTACTGCAGGTGGTGAGATGTTATCAGTTCAATCTCTTACACTTCTGGATACATTCTCCTTTGACCTGGATAGATGGACAATAGTACCACCCTGTCTTATCTCAAGGTCCTTTTGCAGTCCAAATCAGTAGGCATATTCAGGGAGGGGTGAGCTCCAGTAGATGAGCAGCTGTTTCTTTGCAGTTTGCTACAGTGGACAAAAGGCTTTTGGTGATTTTAGGAATGTTTAAGCTGTTAACCATTTCAGTCTCTGGCACCTGGGAGCCCTGCTGCTCTCCAGCCAGGCAGCATGGGCTCTCCTGTAGCAGTGTGGGGCATCCTGTGTGTGCCTAGGCCCCAGGGCACAGAGCAGGAATAGAGGGCTGGTCTGGTCAGTGGGAACACCCCTCTGGCTGCAGTGCCCAAAGACTGAGTCCCACACCCGGCAAGAGAACACATGCAGCCGAATTTGCACATGTGCACCCTGCAAAGATGCTCTTCTAACACCTCCTTTCCTCCAATCCTGTGCCACCCCCATTGCCTGTGACTTTCTGTACTTACTTGGATGTTGAATTAGAAACGTTTAAATATACTCTTTGATCCTCCACTGGAAATGGTAGCCCAACACATTTCACTGTTAGCAGCAGATTGTGGGGACAGGCCTGTAGAGCAAAATATCTTTGGTTTTGTATGGAAACCCAGCTGTGCTCACACACGTGCCATGGCACATACTGCATTGAAGTGTGCTGACAATTGCAACTGAAAACACAAGATGCTTCCAAGGCCCTGTAATTGAAGCAAAAGAAAAAAAGGCTGGGCTTAGAGCCTGTAGTGATCAGTACCAGGCCATGCTCTCAGCAGAATGCTGCCTTGTAACTGGCAGCGTTTGACAGACTTTGTAATTGCCTTCCAGGCCTGGTGGCTGTTGCTTGTGCAGAGCAGGAAATCAGAGCCAGGTGGGACCAACTGAGTGGCTGAAGTCTGTGCTGTCCGAGCTTGCCTGCAGGCGAGAGGCAGCAGAGGTGATCCCTGAAGGAAGTGAAGCAGGAAAAGGAGAGCTGGGAATGGCCAGCCACCATCTGCAGCTCCTTGGGAAGGTGCCCCTTTACATCAGTGCCCTGCATCTTAGCCAAGGGAAGGGTGGAGCAATGACTTCATTACATGTCAGTGCCTTTTGGGTGAGTGACTTTTAATGGAAGTCTGAAGGCTGGTCCCTCTGCTGAAGTTGCCTTCAAGCCCCCAGGAGCCTTGGCTTGGATGCAATTGCTGTGCCACCAGCCATCATGAGCCTGAGTAATTGGGCTTCTGTATTTCCTATCTTGCCTTATTTGGCTTTCCACAGGTGTGTTTACTCTTGCCCTCTTCCTCCTTCTCTCTCTAAATACATGCCTGTACATACCCTACAAGCAGACGTAGCACAAAACATACTCATTTATGTGCTGTACCTGTGATACTGTTGGCTTATTTCCCTGGATTAAAGGATTACTTGCTAAAGATGTCCATATATGCTTGACTATTCATGCAATCCTTTAGTTATTTACTGTCTGTCTGACCAGTCTGGGCTGGGTTTGATGTTTTGCTGGGAAAATTTAATGTCACCAGCTTAAACTTACTGTCCAGAGACCCAAGAACTAAATGCCTCGTGTCAAGCAGCAGGAAGGACTAACCTCTCTACTTACCAGACTTTACCAGGGTTTAAAGAAATGTGCTTCACTAGAAGAACTGAAACAAAGAAGGGACAAGCAATAAAGTATCAGCTTGGAAAATCTGGTGAATCTTCCCAGACTCAGAGAAAGCTAGGCAGAAAGTTGCTGTCCTGCACCCTAAATGCATGTGGATTCAGGGAAGATTACAACATATTCCAAGAAAAGTAGTCACTTTTATGTCTTGGCAGAAAGACATAAGATATCTATGCTGCTCTTTTTATTATATTCAGCCTAACACTACATGCTTTCATCAGTCTTGTTTGTTTTCACCACTTCTTCTCTACCACCACCTCACTGCCCAGAACATCCCCAAAGTATTCCAGCTTTTTTAAATAAGGGGAAGAAACATGACAATGTCTCTTAGAAATATACCTGGTTGGTCAGATACTCCTTCCCAGAAACTTTCCCCCTTTCCTCATGTTCTCTGAGCCCAAATCTTACTCTTCTTCCTATGTCTGTTGGCTCCTGGGGCTTGTGGGACACAAGAATTCAATTTTTCTCAACTTTTAAATGCAAATTTTTGTAGCAAATCAAATTCCCATACTTAATTGGCAAAGAAATCCCAGCTGGTGCAGATGGCTTCTTGTGCTCCTTTGCTGCTGGCAGGGGTCTGTCTTGAGCTCTCACAGCTCAGCTTTTCTTCTCCCTGTCCTGTCAAGAGAAACAAGTGTTGAGTTCTTGCCCTGTTAAATCTCCCAGTACCCAGTTTGAGGATATGAATGTAAATATATATATACACACACATATATGTGTGTGCAAGGAACCTGTGGGAGAAGGGAAGGCAAAAGAATCTTCCCACTGCCCCCCACTTTTTGGGTACACTGAATTTAGGGAAGAAGTTCACCATGTGGAGGACCCTAATAACAACTTTAAACAACTAAATGAGGAACAATGCAGAGAACCTGTGTGATTGTTTAATGCTTCTATTGCATTATAAACTACATGCTCCTATCTCTTGGAATGTCTTTTGGGAATCTCCACATTGGGATGAGTCTCATTTTGAAGGTGTGGCGAAGGTGTGGTGTATCTGATGTTCAAGACCAGTCCAGAGAAATTCTGTCTGGCTCCAGGTTTGAAAACAACTCTGGCACCTGGAGATCTTCTAAGCTGTGTCCTTGTTAGTTGGCCTGGAGCAGAAACCACAATTCTGATTCTTCAGAATAACACAGGACCACTTTTTTCCTTATATGTTTTCAGAATAGTTTGAGGTTATGTGCCCAGTTTAATTGTTTCCCTTAGTTCTATAAAACAATATCAGTCTTAACTTGTCTGCATGTTCATAGGGGTGGTTATTTTTTTTATAATTAACAAGAACATTAAATCAAGACAGCACTTGTTTAACATTTCAACACATTTTTGTCTGAAGTGATTCACTCAGCTCATTTTCCTGGAAAAGGTGTTTTCTGGGCCTGTAATCCCCTAGGTATGTATTTCACCTTCCAATACTGAACTGGTATGGACATATGGAAAGAAAATCTTATCTTCTTGAATAATACCTAATACAATTTCCAGAAAAAAAAAATAATGATTTGGCAAATCTCCAGCTATTAATGTTTTATGAGTAACTAACCCCTCAATATGCTGTTTTCATCCTTCTTCAGTACAGGAACAAAATGTCCCAGACACTCCAATGCATTTGCCAAATTTCTCAAGCACTGCATCATCATGGCTTCCATAGATGCTCAATGTAATAACAAAAATCATGGTGTACTATTTGATATTTATGTGGATATTTAATGTATTTTTATAAGTGTTCTTGCTCTTTCCCTCCCTTTTGGATTTTTACTTCAATGACAGGTATGAACTTTATGCATAATACAGGGAATGTATTTAATACACAACAGTTGTTCTCTCACATGCAAGTGGTTTCTATAAAGAAACCATCCATCACTGCTATATAATAAGCCACATCTTTTCCTGAATGGTCTGTCCTTCTGAACTGACATATGTGGGGATAAATAATATCTACTATAAAACAGGGAATGTGCAAATACTGGAGTTACTCTTGCAAGAGTTATTGATTTGAGATAAAACTACTAAAATGCCCAGATAACTTATGAGTCCAAAACCCATTTTCAAAAGGAGGTGAGATCCAAACCAGTGAAAAGATGTAGATGACTAACCAACATACACAACCTAAACCCTGGTGTGGCTGCTCCAGACTGTTTTAGCTCTTCAGTCCTTCTCCTGTTGCGTAGGAGTTGCACACTTATACTTCCATCAGTGACATTTCCTGGGCTTATATATATATATCCATAGGGTCATCTCAGGATTTTTGAAGTTAGTTCTTACTTCCTGCACACGTTAGTCTCTTTGACATAACCCAGTTCTCCCACTGGTGACTGGCATCAGAGCCTCTAGGATTGTCACACACCTATAATGTGCTTCACTACCCACCAAACCTGCATGGTTCCTCACTAGTCAGAAACTGGTGATTGATTCATGGCCATAAGTCAAAACCAAAATGTTTCATGAAAGTATTTTTGACTCTGGAAACTTTTGCCATACCCCGGCTGGAGCTTTCTTGTGAGTCCTGCAGGCTGTGTTCCCTGGCAGCAGATGATGTCCAGCTCCAGTTCAGGAGTTACAGCTCCCAGGGTCTGCAACACAGCAGGGCAGATGGCTGCCTGGAGACCCAAGAAAGAATGGGACCGAGGAGTTTCCATGCTCCACACATCATAGAATCAGTCCAGAAAATGGTGTGGAGTCACGTCTGACACCACTGCGCTTCAGACATGGCAGATACCTGAGAAGACCACTCCTCTCCTCCCCATGAGCACATCTGCTGCATTTGATTTTAGAAAAGGTGAAAAACAATGTTTTGAGCTTCCTAGAACAAAATATTTTCAGAAATTCATTTCCACAGGAAAGGTAAAGCTTTTTAGGCTTTGTTCCAATCCAGAACGGAACAAGAAACTGTCTGGAAATGTCAGCATTTCCACAGAAACAAAATGCCATGTTTTGACCTACTCTTTCTTTTAAAATATCTTTTTAGTCTGAGTCGTCCCAGAACATGAATTGCTAAATATTCTGTGGAAACTGTGGTTTCAAACTCTTGTTCCATATGAGAATATTTCAAATTTCTGTACCCACATCCTTCACCTGGAAGTCACTCATGCGTCTTCCCTCCATGATTGTGTATTACACTACTGTGCTGTGGGATATTTCTGTCTAAATGTGGTACTATGACCAAAAATGCAATGCCAGATTATCTTTTAAACTAGAATTACATTAAATTATGGGGCGCAAAGTGAGCAATGTACGATAAAAACATAACAATGTGCAAAGAGAAAGGATCTGTGCTTCTGTGAACATGACAGGGAATTGGCTGCACTTTTCCTGATAATATTGAATGATGGTGGATGGCCATATCCTTTTATATGCAATGGGTTTCTTAATTTCTCCTAGCATAAAGTGTGGCTCCCTAGGTTTTGGTGTGGGACCTGGTCCTCTCATGCTTTTTCAGGGACTCTCACTTGCTCCTCATGATGCCATTTAGGCTGCATGGGGACATTTTATATTCACTTGCTACCTCCATGCACAAGTGAACCTGTTGGTCTGCTCAGAGAAGGGTGGTGATGGGAAGTGAGAGTGACAAAAGTTATTAATTTCTAATGCTCTGAAAAAACACCGGTTTTCAAAAGCATAGAAGGCTAGAAATAAACTAAACATTACATCAAGCGACATCCTTTCCATTTCAGACATTTTGTCTGCAGTTTTCCACATTGTCCTTCAGGGTGGCAAAAAGCCCTGGCTCCTCTAGCCTTCACTCCCCATCACAGGAAAAATGTCCTGCCCAGCCTTGCAGAGACTCCTCTGAGTAGCCACAGTGAGCTGCCTCTCCTGCTGGCCAGTGTGGACTCTAAATAATCTTTTCTACCTCAGCTGTTTTCTTTACACTCCTTGTTCTAAATTCTTGTGTTGTGGCCTTCAAGACAGGAACCTGGAGATATAAATGTGGAACAACTTTATCTCACCTGAAGCTACAAAATTTTTCTTCCTCCTTAATTTAGGAAACAGGGCATTCCAGTGGAGGATGAGTCTCATCTATTTATCATTGTTGTCTGGACATAATCACATGCGTTCAGTAAAGAAGACACAGATTCTTTTGCAGACCTTCCTAACAGGCCTTAACTCACAGCATCCTGATACCTGCAAGTGAACAATCCTGCTAGCAATAAAAAATAATCTCCCAGGGGGACCTCTGATCCTAAAGCAAATGCTGTTTAATTCACCACTCATTAAGAGTGTATCTGGATTGATTTATTGAGCACTTCTGACTCCAGATCTTTTGAACAGCATTCCTTCACGATTAAACAGGGAATGGATTTGGGCAGCACTTCTGGCAGGCAGAGTGGAAGAACGCAAGTGATTCCTGAAAACATGAATATCATGTAACTCAATGAAAATATACTACATGTTGGCATGCACTTGGCCCAGACCAGAAGGGATATGTTTTCCAGCCAAGGCTCTGGTAACTTCTGTAGTAAATATGGCTAGAACAATTCATTAATTATACATTTGTGGTTGTCCCACCTTTGTGTATTTTAGAAATATGCAGTCACATTCAATCCATTAAAAAAAAAAAAAAGAAAAAAGGCAGTATCTTTGTGTCCAAAGAAAATCAATATATTTGGTAAGTACACAAAAGTTTGTGGCAGCAGAAGGTATTATACCCTCTAGGGAATCAGCTTCTACTTTTTGCTTAATATTCAAAGAACAGAGAAATGGATAAAACTATACTGAAAGTCTTTTATATGGGACTGGCTATAGACAGTCGCTTTCTAGTTGAGAAAAACAAAGTTTCTTGCCAGTTGTACCCAAGTACTTACAAACATGAAGAGAATCGGCCTCTGTTCTTTGAGCATATCAACAAAACACTTCGAACCTTGTAATAAGAATCAAGAGAGCAAAATACAACCTCCTATCATGTGCCTTGCCATTCTCATTGGGCTACAAAAGCAGGATGAAGCATGGCATAGGCTGCTGGCTGTATGATTTGTTTGGCCAACAAAGGTATATACAGCAGATCTGGTACGTGCATTCCCCTCTCTCCTGCCTTCTAGTTATCAAGAGAGTGCAGAATCTGGCTTGTCTCTCCCCACAGGGATTCCAGAGAATTTGCCAGAATATTTGCATCTACATAAATCACTAAGAACAACTGTTGCTTTAGGTGCCACTTGAATGGTAAGCAATGTCATCAGCTCTCATGAATTCATCAGAAGATTGCTAAGAAAGTGAGCTGTTATCTTCAATCAGATTTCCTGTTCACAGGAGACTAAGTGGCTGGGAAAAAGCCTAATGAGAGATTTTTGAGGATGTAAACCAGGTTTATCTCAACTGACTTTTGGCACCTAACTCTCCAAATCAGATTCTATTTCCGGTGGGTTTTCTCTGCTCTTAGGAGAGAGCAAGGGCTTCTTCAGAGAGTGAACTAGACAACAGAAGAGCTCACAGTGAGAGATTAAGGTTGTGAAGTTAAGGTGCCTGTTGCACAAAGTTAGTAAGAATTGTGCAGAAAAGACCTACGAATTTGAGTATTATCAAACACAATTTGTCAATAGTGAGGACATGACTACAGGATTTTCTGTGTGGTGCAGATGGCTTCCTGTGAGTCTGCTCCATCTGAGATGTGCAGAACCACAGTTTTCCCCAAATGGGGCACTGCTGGATTGTCTTCTTCAGCTGCTGCGTAAGGTATCAGAAGAGTTGGAGAGCAGAACTCCTTGCTTTATGAGCACCCACAGCACCAGGAAAGGTGAGTTGGTGGGACAGTTGGTGGGACAGGTGTGCACATCTCACCAGGCTTCCCTACACAGAGGTTCCTGAAGTGGGGTTGTGCTGTCCTCATCAAAACATCGATCCCAGAAGAGCTGACCTCTCTGCAGGTGACTTCCCAGAGCAACCCCACTATGGTGAAATTGGGCATAGTCCCAGCTGCTTGCTGAGGTGGGTGCCATGAGGGCAGCCCCATCTGGTATGGTCGGCAGCCTCCCTCCTGAGACATGAGCAGGAGCATCAGCAGAGAGGGATGGAATCTACCATCTCCAGGCACTGTCTAACCAGGGAACAGGACTTTGCAGTGCAGGTGGGGGAGGAATCCTTCCTTCAGCAGGACTAACACACCCGAGAGCAACAGAAAGACATTAATTACCTTGCACTGCTAACAAGTGACAGAAAAAGCTTTGTATTTTACACTTGCTTGCTGAAAATGCATGGAAAGTTTTTTCACTCTTCTGAGACGTTTCCAAAGGGCCACACAAGTGGTGAGCCAAATAAAGCCAAACACAACCAGATCTGCCTTTTGCTTAGACCTTCTGGATAAAAACGTTTGTGGTACATGAAAGAGCTCTTTGAAGTGACTGATGTTGATGCTGCAATGCATTTGGGTGAGTGCAGAGAATACCAGGACTGATGGCGTCAGCAGTCAGGGGGGCTCTTCCTCTTCGGCATGGAGAAGCTGAGGGTATCTGAGAGCTCTTTCTGATACACTATGTGTATACATTTAAAGGACTTCATAAATTTAGATTCTGCTGAAAAAGGAGAAGGGTTCATGTCACAGGGCTGAGGGTAGAACAGCATTTGCTGCAGCTCCATGTCCTGCCTCACAGCGTGGTTGTGTTGCTGAGCCCACCTTTCCCTGGGTGGCTGCTACAAATTATTCTGATGGCAAGGTATTTTTTTCTGACTTTGGAACACGTTCCCCACAGATGGCAGTGAGTAGATTTATTTTTAACAAAAACAAAATTTGTGATCTAGGGTCTCCAGAATAAAACATATAAGAACCTACAGTAGGTGGGCTTTTTACAACACTTCAAAGAGCTACCAAATGATTTTTCTTCTCTTGGTGGTGAAACAAATCACTGAGTTTGATACAGAGTTTTCCATGTAGACTCATTGAAAGGTAATTAGAAAGAGAGAGGAAAAGAGCAAAATGAAATACCAATAAAGAGGAAAATAAAATCAGCTTTGTGTCATGTCCAGAGTAAAATCCACATCATAGGCTGAGAGTTTGTGAGTTGGTGGAACTTTCCCTGTGTTACAGTATGTTTAAGCATTAATCAGAAACCAAATGTTTAATGTCTTGGGGCAAAGGTGTAACAAAGAACAAAATTCAGTCTGCCCGCTCCCATTAGACCAAGACACATCCACATCACAACCCTGCCCCAGCTTAACCTGTCTGCATGCTGCTCTTCTCCCTCTAGGGCAAGCAGGCAGAGAAGATCAGTGGCACTTTCTTCTGGGAAAGCAAATGGTGCAGAGGAGTTAAGCTGGGAAGACCTGGCAAGGTACTGGCAAGGAAGTAGAATGGTGCTTGTGTAGGAAGATGGAGCAAAAAAGTCAAACAGTGAAGGAGTTACATGAGGTCATAATTTCAGCCCCTTACCCCTGTCATCCTCCTGTTCTAAAAGCAGAAAACTCTAGGTACAAAACAACCTAAAGACAAATCCAATCTGTTCAGCTGGAAGCTCCTCCCTATTCATAAAGTCATGAATAGTTCTCAAATATTCCAGTGTGATTAAAAAGAGGAAATCCAAATACTTTATAAGCTTTGGGTTATAGGATTAGGCCTGTAATAGTTTTACGTGGCTTTATAAGCCTGATCCTGTCCCAGTGAACATGATGGGAGGTCAGTTATCAAGCCACAGGGGGCAAGATAAAGCTCTATATGAGTTGCTATTTTTTACTCTTAAAGTTAGTCTTATTGGGCCCAGCCCAACTTCAGCTGAAGTTAATGAAAAGACTCCTGCTGACTTTAATGGGAGTTGGATTGGCCCTATTGTCCTTTGTTGAGTAAAGTAATTTTAAAAGGTCAGGAGGTGAATTAAAAGAAAAAGAAACAACTACATTGATAAGCTTTATTCAACGTGCACACCTTATAGAGAAAAAGTGTTATCTTAGCTGGCAAGAGTAGTTCAAACTAGTCCTTCTGGACTCTGCAAGGATAACAAAGTATGATTTTACTCAAAAAACCAAGTGGAAATGAAAATTTCTGAGTTCCGATTTAATGATCTCCCAGTGGCTTCTACCTGCTCAATTTACAAATAAAACAGACACCAAAGTTAGACCCTAATCTCAATGAAAGCAGCCTTGTGCCACTGCAATTTCACTGACTTTAATGGATTTCTTCTTGATGCTTCAATGGATTTCTTCTTGATTGACATGGGTGGGAGAGCTGAAATAAGATGTTCTGTTTCTAGTTGCTATGGCCACATTTTCACTTGGTCTATGTACTCGTCTTTCAGGACAGTCACTCCTCTACCTACACCTGAAGCAACTTGATAGTCAATGTGACAGGGAAAAGAAGAAGGATTAGTTAATGAATCTGTTGATTGTGTAAAAAAGAACACAGATGCAGCTGATTCTCAAAATGTTCCCTTGGCTCTGAAGGACAAAGAAGACAAAAAGGAAAGAAAAACCTATAGTTGTGCTGTATGAACCTTCAGGGTTCTGACTTGCACTCTGTGTCCTCTCCAGCTCTAAAAAAAGCAGAGCACAGGTTTTATCACCACAGTCAGCAGATGAAAACTACCAAATGAAAAGTTGCTATTTTTACACAATACTTTTTCATTATAAATTATAGACCAGTCTCCCTCAGAACTTCTCATGCACTAGCTGTCAGAAGATGCTGTTGCCAATCAGCTTCACAAAATTTTTCTTTTGTTTTCCTGCTTACCCTTTTTACAGGATGCATTTTAGGATCCAAGGGGCATAAAACATGCTAAATTTCTTGGGAAATGCCTGAAAGAGTTTGGTTTTGATTTCTTTGCATTGTCTTTGCTAAATATTTCATGCTGTGACATGCAGATAGCCTTCTCTGATACAGGAAGTAGCAACAGGAAAATTAAAGTGCACACCCCCTCCACACCCCACACCCCAATTTACTGCCATTTTATATATACAAAAATAATCTTTACCAAGCTGAGATGAATCAGAACCATCTTTTCAGCAGATGGTTAAAACTAAAGGGAGAGAAGGATGGCTTCATTGGGCTAATCCAAGAAAGGGAAAAGCCCTCTAAGCAGTTCCCTTTCCAGGCAGGTTAACAGTCCTGCTCTCAGCAGGTTCTGACCATCAATGAACTAACCCTTTCCTCCAACTCGCCTCCCACTGGGCAGGAATTCAATGCATGAGCAGAGGTCAGTGTTAATGCCATCCTGCTAAAGGCATCCAGCTTTCATTCACAAAACAAACCACTTTACTGGCTTCAGAGAGAAAAGGAAGTAACCCAGGAGAAAAAATGCACAAAGATTTTCTATTAAGTGAGAAGCAGTTTATGATACAATACCAGTTGCAAAAGGGTTGAATCAGACATTGATATAATATATCTTTAAAGCAGCTTCTTAAGTGAGAATCAATGAAAGATTATTTTGCCCATGTCTAAGCTTAATGGCACACTTACACAAATAAGATGAGAAACTACAGCTGCAGGGAACACTTGTGCTGCCTGCTGCAGTTTACAGAACAAACATTTGGGATCTATCTGGCTAATCATGGTATATTTTTCGTGTGATCATCTGTTTATGCTTCTTTGGTTTAGATGTCTTGGGACTGGGCTGGGTGCCAAGGGGCTGGGGGCTGCAGTCAGCAAACAGCCCCTGGTCCCACGGGACCCTTGCGGGACCCTCAGTCACAGCTGCTGCAGCCTCACAAGGGAACAGGTCCCCCCCACTCCTCCTGCCCATTTCTGAGGATACAGAGTGTTTGGAGCTGCACGGCTTAACCCCTCCTGTTCTTCCCACAGCCCCTCTTGCACCAGAGCCACAGACCGGGCATGTGTATGTAAGGACAATGGCATATTCAGTTTAGCGCACATTTTAACCAAAAAGCTGGATGGTGCCCTGGGGTAGCTCGACTGGGACAGTGGTGGAGACACTTATTTCTGTACTTGCTTCCAAAAAATTTTTTTTCTTATGTGGTTTGTGTCACTTGGCCACTGGCAACATGAGGAACTTGCCATGACTGCCTACTGAGCTGGAGGCCCTGGGTCGGCCACTGTCCTTGTGTCCCCAAAGGCTCTGTACTGTCATTCCTGCACCAGACCACCCCCTCTCTCCATATGTGACTCCCATGGCTGTTTCACCAGGCAAGAACCTCTGTCTTTCAGCCATGTGCATCCATAGAGGCTGTGCTTTCCACCCCAGCTCCTTGCCCTGTGCCTCCCCATCCACAGCCCCACAGCCAGCTTCCACTCCAGGGTACAGGGCAGATTTCTGCTCTCCCAGACCACAGCCAGCAGGACCAGTTGCCCCAGTCAGAGGCCAGCCCATGTCAAGTCACCAGTAGTGCTGCTCATGCCCATTGCAGCCCCCACGGCCTCCCCACACTGGACTCAGCGGGTGCTCCTCTCCAAAGCACAGGTGGGCAGCAACACACTCCTACTTGACAGTCAGATCATCAAAGCTGAAGACAAAAAAATCAGGGTGAAATCTGGGCTAAGCAGCTGTTAAGATACTGGGAAGAGGCCATCTGCAATTGAAATCTGCTTCTCTCCCATGGATGAAGCACAGCTAGTTCAGAAAATACCGAAGCAGACACTTCTGTAGCCATTGCAAAACAGAGGTTAAAGGAAAATAAGTCAGTGATGGCCTATGCCTCCAGCTCACGGCTATGATAAATTTTAGAAGTGTTGATGCTGCTACTGAGGCCTCCAGCTGTGATACAGCAAAAATAGGGCTCTCTCAACATTACAGCACCACCCAGGCACTGGAAGTAGGCAGGAGGGTTCAGAGAAGAACTGTAAGATGGGGTAAGGAGGAACACTTTGAGCACCCACCCAGAGTGTCTGTGCAGAAATGAGAAGTAAAAGCAGAATGAACCTGGGGAAAGCCACAGACACACAGCTCCATAACTCTGACCCACGCTGCACCTGGCTATTCTGCTGATGGTCACTGAAGTTACCCACTTTCCTGATTAACAGGCAAATAAATGATACTATTCTTCTCCATCAGTTGTTATGCATCTGCTCTGCAGAGGACCACAGACTCCATGGACAAGCAGTGTGAGGTCTGTGTGGGGCTGTGCCATGTGTCCCTCAGAGGTGCTTGCCCCATCTCAGCCAGGCTGGTGACTCCTGGGGTTGCTGGCTCTCCCAAAGGAAACTTCAGCTGTACCTTGCCTTTCATCACAAGAGAGGCTGGAGACTTCTGCACACACAGACACTGTGACTTTGGGGGTCTGGCAAGCAACAGAGGGATCTGTTATGCCCTGCTTGCTCTCACAGTACCTTAGGATTTTGTGGGATGGACATCACCTCTGTGCCCAGAAGGCTGTAAGCTGAAGCAGTCTTACTACTGGCAGGATCTGAGCCATACCATGTGGAAATTGCTCCTCCAAAAATCCCACCACTGGGGAAAAGACAGTTGAAGTCCCAATACAAGCAGCCTTCCATCAGCAAGGAAAATGCCTGTACTTTCCAAATGCCTCGCAGCTGAAAGCAGGGCCCACATGGCCTGGCACAATAAAGGACGAGCATGTGGGACCCTGACTCACAGGGCTCTGCAACATCCGTGACTGCTGGCGCAGCCTGGAATGGAACCCTGCACACAGGACTGTCATGCAAAGCTGAAGCATGTTAAATCCCTGGCTGAAAAGGGTGGGTGAGTGTTTCTCTGTGCAGTCTTTACCTCCCTGAAGATGTTTACTTTGCTCCTTGTGCTTCCCCTCTATTTCCTTCCTCTCTACTTCACACCACTAATACGTTAAGCACAGAGTAGCAATGAAACAGAAGAAATGAAAATGCAGTCTCAGCAGCAATAGCTCTCCAGCTGTGCTGGAAGGAAAAAATTAAAGTAAGATGGGTGGCGGAGAGAAGGGAGCAATGCGCTTGTCTGGCTGGTGGGTCCCCACAGGGCAGCCCAAGTGCAATGGTCTCTTCTTTATTTACATCCCCATGGCATAGCACTTCCAGCTGTAGGAGCACCATGAATATAGGGGTTCAATGCTGTGCAATCACAATCAGGTGGCAGCAAAATTACTGGAATGTGTCCTATGTAGTGTGGCCAAGGAATAAGAAAAGGAGGTATAAAGAGGGCAAAGGAAGGAAGTGGGGCAGGAGGTCCCCCTCTCAGTCTGGGATGTCCCAGTTCATACACTTTTGTAAAGAGATTATTTTTCACCATGCCTAAAGCTGGTTACACAGTGTAAAGCCTCCTCCTCATTGTTCATTAGCATCACAGAGGCTTTCAGACAGAGCCTGGAGGCCTTTTGCCATGTTGAACATGTTATGCCCCATGAAGGTTGTGGGGATGGCTGAGTGAGAATAGTTGGCTGCCAGAGAGGCTGGTGGTTGCTGCGCTGGCAATTTTTCTTTTCATCATTCATTTTTAGGCAAGCCAGGATGTTCCTTTTGTACAAATCTTGATCTAAAAGTACAGGCCCAGATTGCTTAATATACTGGGTGCTAAGGGAATTTCAAATTCCTGCAGTGGGACATATGTCTATAGAAACTCTTTGTGGTATTTGAGACCCTCTGTAATACTTCAGAGGGTTCAAGTTTTTTTTCTCTTTTTACAATAGCAATATGAGAAAGCACAATGCTCACATATCTGATGATTGCACAAGTGGGATTTTTTGGGGGGGAAGGGAAATAATTTCAGTTTGATCTTTCTCCATTATTTTTATTCAACTCTACATTCCTCAGTTCAGCTCTACTTAAACACGAAGCAGAAACAATGAAGCGGCCCTTGTGCGAGGAGCAGCACTTGGAAGAGACAGTCCCTGGGAGACCACAGGTGCTGGTGGCCTCATTTTATAGGATGGCGACTGATATCCACCAGTGTCTGGAAACACCAAGCCTATTCACATGAAAAATAAATCTCATGTGAAATATGGGCTTCCATGGATCATCTAGTAGAGGTGAACGTTTTTATATCATATTGCACACTAGGAAATAAAAACCAAACTGCACTGACAGGATGCATTGACAGTGCCCTTTCTACAGCAGATTTTTATGTGTTTTCCAGAGTCTTTAATTCTCTCACTTCAGAGTCCCTCTCACTGTGGATTTATGACATGTTTCCTGCCTCCCTTCTCCTCATCTGTTCTCCCACATCTCTTACTTGAACTACTTTAAAGTGACACGTTGAGGCATATCCATGTGATGAAAGCGATCGCATAGCTCCGGGCCTGACAGAGCGCGTTTCTCTGCAGCGTGGTGACCCCGGAGCAGCCAACACCCCCAGACAACCTCTGAGCACTAATGCAGGGGACAGGCAGAGGGACACAGGCCTGGCAGGAAAAAGGCCAAGAACAGGAAGGTAGAAAGGCTTGGCCTGCATGGAGCAGTCAAGATATTACTCTTTTACAACCCTTTGGATGCCTCCCTGGGGCTACCGGGTGAGAAATAAAACTCTTACTAAGTCACAGCCCATGATGGCAGCAGTTTGATGGTCCCCTCTGGTAACTTCTGATACCTGACATAGATGTATTTACCTTCAAAACCCAAAGCCACCCCACCACTCACCATCACTTTCACCTGTGACACGTACCCTCTACCCGCAATCTTCCTCCTCTTCCTTCCTCTAAGCCCAGGTAGCATTTGCTTGCTCAGCTTCCAATGGCAGGGGAGCAAGGACAGCATCCACAGCAAGGAGCTGAGGGTCTCCCGTGTGACTATGCTTGTCTGGGGACTAAGGCAAGGATGGTGAGTTAAAGGTTCCCCTCTGTCTGACTGACCTCAGATCACGCGTAACTGTTTTTGTGCCTTAGTTTCCTCCTACATAAATTAAATGAGTCTATCTGTTCCCTGCTGGGTTTTTTCTCCTTTCTATCTGTGTTCTTCCCCCATTCCTACAGATTCAGTTCAGTGCCCAGGAGCATCTGTATTTGCTTGTGTTTTGAGATTAAATCATTTAAAATGTTTTGAAGTCCTTCTGCTTCTCAATGCACTGCATCTCATGGAAGTGTGAAATCCTAACATGAGGTTCAGATCCACAAATTAAACCCACCAAATGCTGTAAGAGATCACTGTCCTCTCCTCACTGATGGTCATCCTTGTTCCCTGCCTAGATCAAGGAATCTCCTTCCTTTGGTCCTTACAAAGAAATGCTTATCTGTGGAACAGCCTCCCAGCTCTCTGCAAAAACTGAAATGCTGAACACTTTTACAATATTTGTAAAAATATTGATCCTCAGCACCCCTTCCTGGGACATCTGTTCCAGGGCAGCCTTTCCAATGGATGTCCTGAGCAGAAGGGATTACTCATCCTGCAGAAACAGCAGCACAAGGCAACTTGCTGCTTTTGCCTTCTGCTGGGCAGAGGCTTTGGAGGATGCACATTTTTAAAGGATGCATTAATTTACCTTTCAAATGATCTGGCTGCTTTCTGCAGCTTTAGAGGCTGGACATGGTCTGGCTGCATCATCATAGGGAAATTGCTTGTTCCTGGTCATAAGTTAAATCTCAGCTGTTCTCTGTGTAAATGTGGACATCAATGCCATATAATGTTTCAGCTATTAAGACCCTTTTCACTACCATTAGAGTAAAAGAGAGTATTTTCACCATAACACTTGTAAAATAATTATGTGAAAATATATAGATCTGCCTTTTGATCTACTTGCAAAAGCCCCTACAGGGAGGTGTCTTTAAAGATATTAAAAGTTTTTCCACTGTTAGCATGAATCTTAGAGCTTGCAATTTATTGAGATTAGCAAGGGGACAGTTTTTAAAGAGGGCTATAGAAAATCATTACAAAAATTCAAATCTGTGAGGTCATGCTCTTCCGTAACTTTACAAAACACCATGCATTTGGGTTAGTTCAAATGTCTATCACCTGTAATAAAAATATTAATTGGAAAAAAGCCAGTTCAAAGCAAGGCTTGCAGAGAGCTTACCAGCATCCCATAGCATTCTGCAGTACTGAATAACAGTAACAACAGAGTAACTCAAGTGTTGTACAGAAAGGTTCTGTCTCTTGCTTCCACTAAAATCTCCTGCCTGGAAATTTCACTGGATCCCTCTAGTTCTTCTGCCACAAGAACCAGAGTTCCCTATCCATCTTCTCAACATAGTCTCACAGTAATTCTGGTCATCTGCCAGGATACTTTGGACACAGATGAAGAAGCAAGATTTGAGACGGAAATAGTTCAAATCTCACTCTGACAGCTGCATAAGTGGGAAGCAGCCTGTTCATTTGAAAGCGTGAGAATGAAGCCTGCTGTATACAGAGAAGTGGGCATTTGTGTGACTTCTTAGTTTAGACATGGTCCCTCACAAGGTCACTGACTGCCACCATTCCACCAGGTCTAAAGGGCTTTGGAGTAGCTTTTTGGGAAGATTTTGTAACTCAAGTTAACCCTGACCTAGAAAACACTAGTCCATTCTCTACATGAATCATGTTGGGAGCTCAGCACATTAAAAAAACATAGAAAGTGGGCTGACACCAGGGAAGTGTCACAGAAGTCTTGTTACCATTTAAAGTCACCTGCCTTCCAGCCCTCACCTTTAAGTTCACAGGTATGCAGTGGCCATAGTGCCTCTCCTCTTCCAATGCAGGCCATTTTTTTGAAGTATTTTTTTAGTTTTGAGCATTCTGCAGCTGAGCTTCAGTCTTTGTCTTCTCTCATCTTTTTCTATTGCATGCTTAATGCTACCAAAAGACTAATGATAAACCTACCTTCAAAGGGACCTTAAAGTCTAAGAGACTGACAGTCTGCATGAAATCTCTTGACTGCATCAAGGCGATTATCACAAAGGCCTCTTTGGACAAAGGGCTTTTCCGCACTTCCTGGCCAATTAAAGCTGGATACACACCTATTAAGTCTGACGGACACACTTCTGAAGAGTTTGCTAAAGCAATAGCAGAATTTGTCCCAGGACAGCAGGGAGAGCAAAGCGTAGGGTCGCAGAGCATAAAGCACTATGAAGGGGTTTGCAGGATACGGCCCTGAGGCAGGAGAAGTGATCTTTTTGCCACATGCAGCTGAGGAGACTCAAACAAATGTGTTCTGCAGTAGTGCTCACACAAATGGCATCGGGCTGCGGAAGCACGGAGGAACCGTTTCTGCAATACGCTGTCAGCTGGCGAGAAATTTTTCACAAAAGAAAGCGCACAGCAGCTCCCAGCTGCCTTGGACTGCAGGCATCAAACCTACAGGCAGCCTTGCTGACACTACATAATTGTCCACAGGTAGGGTAGGCTGAATGGCACCCTTTGAATCACAGAGTTTCATGTCTCCAGCAAATGAAAAAGCAGACATCAATAGATGATGAATATAGTGAGAATTGTATTCTAATTGGAAATAAGATGTATATTACCTTGTACTGGATCAAATAACATGAAGGATTAAAATGGCTGTGCTGAATAATTGAGATCCCAGTTGTATAATTTTTTCCTATCATTTTAAAGTTATGCCACGGAACCAGAAATATTCCACTCATAAAAAAAGGTTGCTCATAAAAAGGAAAAATATCAAAGAGCCATCAGTGAATAGGAATATTAGAGAGAGAAGAAGAATTTTCCCACTCCTCACCCCTTTTGTATATCCAAGTATTACTTTATAAGCTTTGATTCTTTTATAAAATTATAAACACAGAGAAATTCCTGAGAAGCAGCTAGTGTACTCACATCAGACATATGGTGATGCTGAAAATTTCCCTTACTTTTCCACCCATGCATTTGAGGTGCTCTGCAATTAGAAAAAATTGGCAATACTTGATCACAGTAACAGCTGCATCCAGTTGTAAACTGGTGATTCAAAGCAGGAATATTCATGGGGTTTAAGACAACTCCATCTGAAGGATCACTTTCTAAATCTAGGCGTGAGTAAACAGATTCCTTTCTGCTGGAACTGTTTGTCCCCAGTGCCACACAAAGCAAGGAGCTGTAACCACAGGCACATTCGAAGCCTCTGTGTCATATTACTAGTAGCTTGAAATTCAGACTACAGGTTCTTTGAAAAGATAGTATTTTTCCAGAAATGTTTATTTTACATTTTGGGCTGTTATTGTTATTTCTTCTCAGTGGTGTAGAAGTCCAGTTGGAAGAGTTTTCTTTCCTCTGCATTGAAGCTGAAAATTCCTGGAAAGCCATGACAATATTCAGCATTCATGATTACACAGACAGACATATTTCATGAAAATTGCATAGGCTTTTAATACAGGATTATGAATGAGCTCTAATGTTGAAATTATATTAGATTGGATTTCAGAACCTATTTAACATATTTCCATACAGCAACCTTGGGATGTCTTTTCAATAACAGTGATTATTACAGGCAGGCTGTTTTTTAAGAAAACATTAGTTCAAGGTGGACAGGGCTTCCTGAAAAATGTTGTACATCTTTATGGCTGATGTTTTAGTTGTTTTGAATTAACTTTTTTCACAGCCAGAATGAAACGTTTCACCATATAATTCTTCATGCATGTCTTCAAACCAACCTGGAGCCTTTGCCATGAATTTTCAAAGCTGTAATACAATCTCAGGCATGAAAACTCTTTGTGAGCTGAAGGTGAACATTTTGCCCCAGGTTATCTGGTTTCTCTCAAAATATAAATATTATTAGGTAACGTCTGTCTTTTAAAAATAGTGGTTGTCCAAGGTGGTTCGAAGGCATCTCTGAGTACCGTGAGTACTGTGAACAATCCCAGGCTTTCTCTTTTACAGGCTTCCAACAGCTGACTGCCCAGCCCACAGATCTTGATAAGGACAAGCTGCTTGATCAAGTGGAATGGGGTTCAGAATTATCTCTATACAATGACAAACACATTGAAATTATGCATTGCCCAGGAGGCATTTGGAAAGCAGAAGTCAGTGACTCATTGGGATCTGCCTGTGTGAGCAATTTCTCTACCTGTCCTCATAGCACTGGTCCCCTGGACCAGTGGCTCAGCTCTGCCATTTTGCCCATTTTTTCTTCCTTATAGAAAGCAGAAGAGTTCATACTCCTTCTGTCTGGAACAGCAGTGGTTTTAAATGTAGTTAATTTGAATATACCTGCTAGATTGGGCTCAAGGTAAGTGAGTATGACTTTGGTGGTTCGTGTAGTTGTCTCCTGGGGTGACAGCGCTTGCCTCTCCATATTCACTCGCTGCCATTAAGAGCAAATGGACTATTGTGGTACACTGATGCTGCCTGCTATTTGTCTCTCTTTCACACTGGTGTCAATTGGACATAAAGCTACAGAAAACACTTAGATTTTACCAGTGTGAGGCACTGAAAGGTTTTCCTTCGGTCATTAGCAAGTTTGATAGCTCCCATTAGTCTGCTTTAGTCACTGGAGAAAAGAGATGTGTGTTTCCTACACTGGTGGCATAAACACTCCCCTCACTTTTATACTGCTGGAAGAAATGCATATTTTCAGGGCTAAAACAGTAATCCATTCACAGTATTTCTGAAACCAACCCTATTCTATTCATCTCACTTAAATGGTCAAAAACTGTGAAACTGGATGCCCCAGGTTCTACTCCTAACACCTAATAGAGATCCTTTGAAAGGATGTTTTGAAGACATTTGAAATAGGAAGCCCTGCGCCCTATACTCACTGCTGTAGTGAAACTCTAGGTGAGTCCACATAGATGTGGATTTTTATTGCAGTTTAACATTTCTAAATACCATGCTGGTTTAGAATAGGCTGAATCCTCTAAAACTGACTTTTATTTTTACCCTTTAACTTGACCCATGGAATGTATCTACTAATTAAATATCAACAGGAAACAAATGTCTTCACAGAGGTAAGGTAGTTATCTCTGGCAATTGTGGTTTGTGGTGTAAAAGCTAGGATGGAAAAAAATCCACCTACAGAAAGACGCATGCATTTTTAAACAGTATATATGAACTCACGCATGGCCACCCAGCGAGGGACGGAAATGGCTGGAGACAGATGCTTTCTCCTGAGCGGGTTTGATAAGGTCTAGGAGCCCGTGCCTTTTCAGCCAAGCTGTCCATAGATATCACAATTCCTGTGCTCTTAGACAGAGCAGGACTGGGCAGTCAGCAAGCAGGAGCAAAGCCATGCATCCCGCTCGGTCAGCCTCAGCCCTGCAATGCCATTCACAAGGGATGCAAAACTGTATCTAAAAGTGCCTCCATTTGTACTAATAGTAGGAACCTATCACGTAATTTTTTCTCTTGCTACCCAATATCAACTCCTCAAGGAATAATTCCTTCTCTTTTTCCACTGATAACTGAGAAGAAAATCTGACTTTTAGAAATCTCCATAGCCTGAATAGTTGAACCAACTGAAAGATAAAATAAAATACCCAAAGGGAGGTGGAAAACCTATCATCTCACTTGCTATCTGGGTATAGGAAAAATGCTGCTCCACTATGACCAAAATGCTTTTAGATAAAACCCACTACTGGGGACTGTCTTAGCCTTGCAAGAAATCACTTTCCACTGCAAACACTGACTGCAGTCAACACAAAATATTTATTCCTCTCATCTGAGGATTTCCCACATGCTTTGAGGTACTTGAGTTCACAAGTGAAAATATCAAATATTATCCCTGTTGCATGTACATCAGTCAGCTCTCAGATGCTTTTCCTTGATGTCATGGTGTCAGCAAGGATGAGTGAAGCTGCCCTTTGCCCAGGCTGCTGTTTGGTTTAAAACACCAGATTTGGTTGCTGCTAAAAGCACCTCCCACTATGGATGTCCTTGTTTTCCAAAGTAAACAGTCTCTGGTGTCTTGTGACCTGAACAGCCCCAAGTGTCTGACCATGAAAAACAAAAACATATTTTATTTGAAAAGAAAAATCTGAAGCCTAAATTATTTGAGGCACTGCTTTCCTTCCTCAGCAGGATGCTGGAATGTCCAGGCTGTGGCAGGAGCTGCTTATACGCCACAGACATACACAGGAACATATTTGCCCTCTAATGATATATTAGGCAATGGTTTTGAGTTGGCAGGCTACTAAAAGCCCTAGCCAAACAAAGATAAAATTGTAATTTGTCAACAGAGAACACTGAATTCATGGTCACTGGTGACTGCTGGGACTGGTGGTAGCCCACAAAGCTGAAGTTGACAACATAAAGACAACAAATTCCAGATACTGTTTGGACTTTTCTCAGCTTTGGGGGGGAAAAAAGCTGTTTGGATTTTTCTTCCCTAGAAATTGTTCAAACTATGAACAAGATAAAATTATCACCTCTCTCAAGGTGAATATACTGTGATTGCAAGTACCTTCTGCATCACATAAAGGAAGGCATGAAAGCAGAGCAGTGGGGGTGCGTGCAGAGGCAGCCAGGCCCTGACTCACTGAGGAGTCAGCAGTGCTGGGCTTTGGTGCTACATACCAAAGGGCTTTTGAGAATTTGGTCCATGGCTTTTAGGATTTATATTCTCTACTTGTTATTTCAGGAAGTAGGATTTTCCAAAGGCATCCTCTTCCTGTCAAAGATTTTAAGAATTTTTGAAAATATTTTATCTCAAGTATGTTGAGAAACCTTTCCCAGTAGTTCTTTCTATCACTTCAGATTTATAGGAGCCTTGTTTCACTAAAGTCAGTGATGTTAGACACATACCAGAATGAGGTTAAGAATTAGGACCTATTTTTACAGGGTTTCACAAGTCTGTGTTATTTTAATTGTCCTGAGTTAAATGTGATCTTAACAGTGCCATGATGGAAATCCATGCAGTTTAAGGTGAACCAGAGGTGAAAACAAGATGGGGCAAAATCCGAGTTCCTCTTTCTCCTTTCCCAGCCTCCATGTACCCTTCCATCTCCTGACTGATCTCTAGATGGAAACCAACTGATCTTACAGCAAGGAATTAAATCTCCTCACCAGTTCTAGCATCATTGCCACAGTGATTTCTATGAGCTTGTCCCAGCACCAACTAATTTCACACAAAAATCCCAGTGACCAGCTAAGAAATCACCAGGGATGCTGGCTGTTACAGAACTAGGGCAAATGTGAAGCTGAGTTTTGGAGGTGAAAGATCTCTGCACCATTTCTGACCTTTGAAATTTCCTAGTCCCAGAGGTGTGCTTTCATGGGAAGGAAAAGCTGTTTCAGATCACACCAGGTATTTTCTGCCCAGCAGTTAGACCTGAGGATGTTCTCCAGATGTTTGTGTTTCTATGAAAAACACAATAATAAAGTTGTAAACTGGATGAGACAATACTAGAAATGTAAGAACAAGGACTTTAGGGTGGCCTGGAAAAACATGAACACTAACTAGCCCACACACGAAATCAACTTGTCCTCTTTAAGGAGCCAACAAAAATGTATTTTATTTGCTTTTCCAAAGAACTGCTACTTTTCCCACCAGTTGGGCACACGCAACTTGTCAGGGTTCTTATATTGCCAAAAGGCAATTGTTTGTACTTTGGGGAACAGATACTCCTTTCATTTAGGCATATAAAAAGTGAGAAGTACAAGGTCTAGGACAAGATGAAGCCACAGTTTAGACAGTTTTTACTCCACAGTGAAAAGAAAATAATAATGTGCCATTGTCTGGAAAACTACAAAGAGAAACAACTGATAGTGCATTGGCTAAGACATCTGCAGAGGGAAATGTCTTAACTGTTTGCAAGCTGTCTAATAAGAGTAAAACAGGAGTTTGAAAATGGAAGCCTTTTGTCTTTTCTTTTCTGGAACAGTTTCTCTTTTCTGCTGGCTATATTGGCCAAGTGAAATGTCCAAGAAGACTGGCTACAAGTCCTAGCTGGTCTTTGGGGAAGGCTTCTGAGTGTATTTTTCCTGCTTAATTTGGGCTGCTCAAGTGGGACCCAATCCCAAAAATACATGGATATAACTGAGACCTTTTTGTTTAGTGCCCTTAATACTACAGTGGTAGCCTGTGTGTAGGGATTTCAGAGTGTCACCTGTCTACACTGCTTGGAGTTTGGCTATTCCAGTGATTTCACTGGGACATGTTTGCAAGCATTATCTTGCCTTTGGTTTTTTTCAAGTGACTGTAAAAGGAAGACAGGTGGTGGCTGCTGTCATGGCTTTGATCTGAAAAGCCTAGTCAGGCCTTGTGGTGTATGACTTCTCTTTATAACGAAGTGGGAACAAGCCAGACTGGAATGCAGGTCTTCCCATATGCAGGATTAGACATTTTTGCAGGTTTATTGTGGGACCTGTAGGTGGCCTCATTTTAATAGTCCATAAAACAAGAAGTATTAGTCCAGTTTCCCCATGTGCGAAGCAACATTTTGTTCTACTAAACTTGGAACCTGACAAATTTGCTTCTGGTGCCATTGAATACCCTGCCATTCATTCTATAAACAATTAGGTGTAAAGCACACTGATTGTAATGCAGAAAGTGCAAACATCTGTTTTGTTTTCATCCTTAAATTCCTTCAGGGATAGGAAGAGAGAAAGAATGACTTTGAAATGCTGAGTAAGGACCAGAAGAAAAGTAGCCTGCTCATGTATTTCACATTCCCTCCCAGACCATGGGTGAAGGACAAGAGGACTGCTGGCTATGCAGTGACATTAACCACAGACATTTTGTAACAGAATGAACAAGAAAAACTGAATACATATCACAAATTCTGTTAGAGAAGGTCTAACACAGATTTGATTGGGTAAATGGACTGCAAAACAAGGTCACTAAGACTGAGACCATTCAGTACAACTGAGAACCAACACTCACATCCGCGCTTGGCATCATGTTTGTGACAATGCATTCTTTGCTGCCACCCCAACAGAAACCCTGACTGACGATGCTGTTTTATTTATGTGCTGTAGTCACTGTGGGAAGGCCTCAGTTTTAAGTACTTCATATACACACACTGGGGCTTTGTTTAAGTGTATGAGACCTGATAGAGCTTGTGAAAAAGGCTCACGATTCAAGTGCCTTTTCTATATGGAAGCCATAAAGCTACAACAAGAGACTCTCAAAGCAGACGGTTAACTGGCCTTGTGGGGCTGATCCTGACACCACAGCTTCTCCTACCCTGTGGCTGGGGTACCCTGGGGAACACCAGCAGCAACTGGGAGAATGTCTCCTGCTAGAAATTTCTCTAGTTTTGAAGTGGTGGGGTACATATGTGTGTCAAGAAAAACTGCATGCCAAGCAGTTCCCTAAGACATCCTGCAGCGAAGGATGCAGAAACCTTACATAAAACCAGATAAATAAGGAAGTAAAACAGAATTACTTATAAAGAAATTTATTTTATATTTGTGTACAGCAAATATATGAAAACAAATTTTATTTGAAAAATGTATATTTGATTTCTTAAAAGTATTGAACCCTCTTATGGAAAGGCTTTAGTTATTAAAAAGGTACAGAAGGCTAAAATTATACTCAAATAATATATGTGTGTGTACGTATATATATATAAAAAACATGTGCAATTTTATATATATATAGTATATATAAATAACGTGTGACTTACATGATTTTTAAGGTATCTTATTTAAACCTCTGAGTAAAATAGAGCTATTAGAAAATATGGTTTGCTATTTCTACACAGTTTGCATTCCATTTTTATAAGCATCTAAACAGTCCAAAATTTAAACATACAGAAATATTCTATTATTCTATACATTGTTCTCAGCTCCCAAGTTTCCTCTGTCATGATCATCATCAGACTGAACCAAATTTGGAGGGTTCAATACTAGCCCTTACTAGCATCTTCTAAGAGCAATAAAAGGATATCTGTCTTACCTTGCACTGTGCTGTGGTATAGCTTGTGCACAAGAACAAAGCATTTCCCATATTAAATGATCTAACTCCCAGAGATCACATACACCTCACCATATTGACTCATTTCATTGCATTCCATATCCTGCAAAAATAAATCTCCAGTAGGACAGCATACATTACTGTGTTCTGAAGCTTAAGTAATATATTTCTTTAACATAAGGCAGGAATATACTGAAATTTGATAATACTTAAATCGAACAGCAATCTGGAATTAAACCACATTTATGTACCACATTTTTATAGATGCTGCCTTTTTAATGTTTATGTCAGAAAATGTGGTAGAGAAAAATCTACTATTCTTTAAATAACAGCAAGGGATAAAAGCAGCCCCTCTAGAAGAAACTGCTAAAACCTAGCAACACTAGGAGAAACTCGACTGTCTTGAAACACCAAAGGTCAATCTGTACAACCTTTCCTGCAGCTAAAGAGCAATTCCTTGCATGACATCTGGGGGAATACTCATATGAGTGGGTGCTCACTACAGCAGAGCCCAAGTGTTTTAGCTGTAAATATTTATCATCCTTATTTGCATCTATTAAATGTTATTGTGCAGTATGTTTTTTTATGTCTTTCTAATGTTGCTAAAAAAAGGCAATTATGACCATTCCATACGCATTCACAGTAGCTATATTTTAACTGAAGGGTGTTTGAACTTTAGATAATATGTTTATTATCCCTGACATAAAAACCTCAATCCTGCTTCCATAAAAATCAGTGGTTGCTTTGTTCCTACTAAGAACAAAATTGGATCCAAACATATTAGTCACAAAGTTTGCTAGTAGAAGTAAATATCGTATTCATTAAGTCTCTCAGTGTTTAAAGGCAAAGTGGTGTTAGCAAATACTGTATAGTATAGCTTAAAGAACAGTATTATGCATAATTCTAAGTGTTATTCAACAAAATCCAAAAGCAGCTGTGAAAAACATCTTGTGGGACAGTGAATTTTGCTACATGAAAATTTCTGGAACTGTGACAGACTTGTTCCAAATTCATTTCTTACACCAACACTGTCACCCATGTCCTACATCACAACTGCACAAATTAAAGACTGGATTTTGTATGCAGTATGCATCCAGACCAGCTAATCTTTAACACTGGATACGTCAGGAGGGTCTCCCTCTTTCTACTGAATTCATTCCCAAACTCCCCTCTAGCAGAAACTGTCATGTTTCTGAATCCTTGTAGCAACCGACAAGATAAAGAGCCTAGTGTCATCCTTCATCTATTTCACTTTGCAAGTTTATCTCTGTATTTGCCTAAATAATTACCCCCTGCAGATTTCAACTTTAATTCAGATTTTTGTCACACTTGTTGAACAGGCCTCAAACAGACAAAGCCTCATTAGTAGCCAGCAATAGTGAGCCTTACTAGTTAAAACCTTGATTTAAATACCAAACAAAGGGGAAACACAGATGCTGAGACAATGTTTACATCCTCTCATCCACACCCTTGAAATTTTGGCAGTAAATTAGCCAAAGGATGGTTTTAACATCTCATCCATCTCTTTCAGTTGGGAAGGAACAGCCATAAGTACAAGTTTTTGCAAGGTGCGGCTGATACTGGGAGATGGTTGAATACATATGACCAAAGGCTGCATGCCTCACAAGTCAGAACAAAGCAGAGATGTGCTAGGAATTCAGGATTTTCTTATGCCCAGAAGTTTCCTGTAGACTGGAGATAAACACAAGTCCCATTTCCCACGCAAAAAGGAATAGTGCTTAAACCTAGAGTAACACAGCATTAAAAAGAAACTAATAACTAATGATGTCAAAGCCTCTCAATTTAAAGAATCCCCAAAACAATCTCAAAGAAAAGAAGAAAAAAGAAAACCTGTGGACTCAGTCAATACATTTTTCAATCCAATTATACAGTAAATGCACTGACAGGCAAGGCCTCGGTTCTGAAAAGGTTAGGAAGAATGATGGTGCAAAATGCTTTCATACATTTGAACATTCTTAGGATATAAGAGAGCAGGCAACTTGAAAATTAGAAAACATTCCTTGTAAGCTGTGTGGGATCAATGCAGTTTTCTGCAGGCTTTGCTTCATCCTACAGCTCAGCTTTGCCTGTTTGGGCAGGACTGGCATTACTGCTGCCTTCTCCAGCGTCGCTCTTTTCTGCTGGCTTGAAAGATAATGAAGCAGAGTTTGTGCAGTATCGTTTGCCAGTTGGGCGAGGTCCATCATCAAAAATATGCCCCAGGTGAGCACCACACTGAAACAAAACACAATAGACTATCACTGTGTCTGTGTGCCACTTGATTGCATCCCTGTAGTGTTAAGCAATAGCAGCTGCTTCCAAGGCATCAGTGCCTACATCGCTCTTTCAAGTGGGATTTACAATCTGGATTTATTCACAGGAGTGATCCAGGAAGATGATCTTCTGAGATACTGAAGGTGCCTAAGACTCCAAGCCCAAATTTTCTGGGTGTTTCCTGTCATGCCACTGTGTATTCTTGGTTGCATACCTTCTCTGAGAAGCTGCCTGTTTCTGTAATGATTTCATGGCAGGAGCACAGCTAAAACATAGTGGTGAGGACAGCACTGCCCATGTTTCACTTACTGCTGCAACGATATCTGCGTAAGAAAGGGACAACCTCAGCTCTGGGCTCTCCTCAGCCTGCAACCATCTGCTATGCCTCATGGTAAAGAAACCCTTTGGTTTCTTTGGTTATTAAACCCTTTGGTGATCCTGGCAAGGACCTAAAGCACTGAAGATATTCTTTGGAGTGTGTTCTCACACTTAGATTTTTCTTTCCCCTTCTATAGCCTGGCACTCTTCTGAGCATCAAGGTCCTTCTGGGTGCACTTCTTGCCCCTGGAGGGGATGAAACTCAGCTTACTCACCTCATAATAATTTCTATAGTATATACAAGATAGGGACAGGTGACTGAAAAAGAGCTGTAGTGTAGATATGTAAAATATTTCTTAATTAAGAATCTTTGTCTGGGAATAATTATAAATAATGCTGAATTTTGTTTTTTGTAAGAAACATGAAAGTACAAATGGCCTGTTGCCACTTTTGCTCTGTATGAATCAGACCCAAATACTTGCAGTGCTACTCAGGGTGAACACTACTGATCCTGTCTGTAAGAAAGGTAACAGTCCTTTGCTTTACAAGGACTGCTTTACAAGTACAATATTTTGAAGAAGCTAACCCTGCTGATCCTTATTCAAAAATTAATATTACTATTACTACACATTATAGCTGACAATTTATCTGGATAATAAGAACTTCTTGTAATTAGTCACTTAAATTCCACAAGTTCATTTTTACAGCCTGCCATGAGAAATAAAAAAATAAAACCTTGCACAGGAGAAATATTTATCTTGAACAGGAAAGTCATGCTGCTTTACCAAAGAGCTTCGGCCTTTCAAGTCAATCGCTGATCTCAGTGAGAGGTGGAATGATGTAATTGAGATCACAGACCTGCTCATGGGCTCACAGTCAGACAGCAAAAATTAAAGACTGCAAATTATTCTTAACATTTAATTAATTAATTAATAGTATTCCAAATACACAGAGGCAATAGTGATTATTCCAAACTCTGAATGAATTAGTGACAGCAAACCTCTACCCTGCAGTTAAAGTGTTGCTAATGTTCTCCTGCTGTTATGGCCTTTAATTCATCGAAGCAGCAGGAAAGGTGTCTGTAGAAGCAGGTAAAGTCTTGCCTCCACATTAAACTTTCTCAATGGACTGAAAGGCTGGGGGGCCAGAAACCCTGCTCATTTAATGACAGCTGAAACAATCGCTGCCTCCGGTAGCAGGGCAGGTAGACATGTGAAGCTTTAGCGTTCCCACCTGTTGGTTGCACCCATGCAGACACACCCCACAGCAGACTTCCTGCTCCTGAAGAACTGTCACTGAGACAGCCATGGCAGTCCAGCAAGGGTCCCAATAACAACTGAGGCCTTCTAGCCCATGGTAGCAGCAGAATGAGCTCCCACAAGCAACAGAAAATGGCATGCATGACTGGGTTAAGGAGCAGCTGCTCATCTTTGTAAGGAAGAAAGGTAAAACATGGGAAATAAGTAAAGGGAAGTTGAATGGGACCTAGAGAAAACTAACCTTCAAGTCTTCTTCCTGAAAAACTGCTGTCTTGCCATCCTTTCCTCCACTATCCACTGCTTATTCTCTTTATCATATTCCTTCCTATCGAAGGCCTTTTTTAGATTAGTGTGTGCAGAAAACCTGAGCTGCTTCTTGAAGTGGGGTAACTAACAATGAAGCATTTCACCTGACTATAACCATACCTTTGGGGGAAAAAAATTAAAAAGTAAGTGTCCCAGAGAGAGTATTTTTCTAAATGCTCAACATCCTAATTAAATCATCTCATCTCAACTAAAACTGCTTCAAAACCTCCTGGCTGGAAGTGTTAAACAGATCTTTTCCAGACTAACATTTAACAAAAGATAAATCATTCCCTCTCTACTGGACAGAAACAGAACAAGAGAAACTGCAGAGAGAAATGGTCTGTAGAAGTAATATATTCACATACCGACTACAAAGGCAATCTATCAAAAAGGTTTTCCTCACAAAACCTGAGAAGCTGTGTGAGAGTCCAAGGCAGTCTCATTACACCTTTTTGTGATGGCAGAATCACTCCAGGATTGAATTACTGCAAAATTTGTTACCAAAAATTTATGTGGTAATTCTCTGTAGAGAAGACTCTATAACTCATCTGCCCTAAACAAAAGTGTATTTCAGTCCTTTGTACCACAGTATAAGAAACCTGGCACTCAGCTGAGAGTACAAAGGATGAATTGACTTTACTGTCCTTCCCACACATAGTAGGTGCTGACCTATTTTTCTAGGACACATATACATACCTACTGAGCCTCTGAAAAACAAACAATTTATCTGCTCCAGCCTTGCACGTAAATACATTGGGCAGAATGAACAGGGACAGTGAAATGGTTAAAGCATTCCAAGTATGTGCTTGGGAGCAGGAAAGGGGG
The DNA here is from genome assembly GCA_034509425.1 of Eopsaltria australis. Taxonomy (NCBI): domain Eukaryota; kingdom Metazoa; phylum Chordata; class Aves; order Passeriformes; family Petroicidae; genus Eopsaltria; species Eopsaltria australis. The sequence goes on along the minus strand of JAVTVJ010002921.1, from coordinate 46,146 downwards.
GGGTCACTGCTAACTGTCAGTATACTTGGATCTCCCAAGCCTCCTGGTTCTAATATACTGCTGGGAGGCATGGAAAGCAGCTTGCAGTCAGCTGCTGTAGTCCAGAGTCCAAGATACTGGTGTGCAAACCCTACTTCTATAGTCCTGTGACTACAGAATTTTATTGATTTGTACAGGTAAAAATAGTAGGTAGGGAGGCCACATGGAAAGGGACTCTTGAACAGGACAGAGGAGAAAAGAGACACAACCAGTTTTACAGTATTCCTCAACTGCATTTGTATTAACTTCTACCTGTCACTAATCACTGACCTTTTAAATACACCCAGGGTGTGTTCCAAAAACTGTGGAAGTTATTTCTAGGATAAACCCATGGATGTATTTGATTAATATTACAGTGGTTTTCCCCTTGTGTTTGCTTTCTTTAATGCAGAACATTAAAAAGATTACTTTTGTTCTCTCAGACAGGTTGGAAGGAGTTTCAAAGAAAAAATCAACTACTTTTTCATCTGCAAAGCATTAATAAGGTTTTGGGTGTGGGAGATGGTATTTCCCTTCGATTCTACCAAGGTCTGCCATATCAATCCCACTGCTTTGCACGTTGCAGTAAAACTGCATTTTTTTTTGCAGCTGCACATGTGATTCACACTCCTAGGGCAGATACACAATGGAGCAGTATTAGCTGTGCTGAGCACTGGCTGCAAAGATGCTCACCAGTCCTCCTGCTATTTTCCTGTGTGACTTGATCATCTGTGGGGTTACTGCCCCAGGAAGCTGGAATAGTTGGTAGGAAGTTGCTATTGGATTACACAGCAACCTTGGTCATATTTTTTCCTTCAAATTCAGATTTTAGTTTTCCTTTGATTTTATGGTGTCTGCATGTGACTGCTAATATTGCTGGTCTCAGGTCTGCTAACACTATTTTGTTTGGTAAAAGGTAAATGACATTCCCAGATTCCTTGGCCTGACTACAGGCTTCCTTGGGCTTCTCCAGGAGCACTGGCCATCTCCTGAAGTGTGTCAGCAGATACAGGGTCAGCAGGTTGGCAGTGAGCAGATCTTAGCACAATTCAGGCCTACTAAGCAGAACTAAAGAGACTGGACTGCATTTTTGATCATGCCAGTAATCACTGGTGAAGCTTCCCAATCTGCAGTCACATTGCTACCTTGCTAGCAAATTTAGGATATTCCCACAGTGTTGAATGGATCTTCTAAAGCATATCATCCATGTAAAAACTTCAGAATTATGTAGTACTCATGACAAACTAGCAGACACGCTAATTTGGTCATTAACATATTGAGCCAAATGCTCTACACAGACTGAAGTTAATGCATATTCTTGAGAAGTTTCTAAATTCCCTCTGAGCCTTATATAATGAGGACTGACTGACTAGTAAGGGAAGCATATTGTCAGGAATAAAATCAATTACCTCCTCAACAATACTGGAAGAACAACAAATTATCACTGCCCAAATGAAGCTGCTCCTTCTCTCAGGAGGAGTTTGAGCACATGGAGCTAGAGGATTGCAAGCTGCCGGGTACAGCTGCTGAACACCAATGCAGCAGCTTCTCCTTTTGCTAGGTAATGATTATGCCATTCCCTTCATAGAAAGGAGGGCAGCACAAAGGATGAGAGAAAGTAGAACAAGACAGATAACGGAAAATTTGGGCACATTTTGAATGACTACTGACTTCATTATTACAGCAGATGGGATTGTTTGAGGCAGCCTTAGGACAGCGCTGGGAATGAGTGTTGGGAATGAGTTAGCATGGATGCACAGTAATGTAGAGTGATGGAATCAGCACACAGACAGTCGCTCCACTGCTTTCAACTTCTCTCAACTGCTCATGTGTGGAGTCAGTTGGACAGGCTCAGCCTGTCCTTTGAAGGGATCCTCTTCAGGAAGACTATTTTTGTAAACTCAGCACCAAGTCCATGCATTTACATCTGCTCTGTTAAATCTCACATGAGACAACAATGTGCATTCCAATGATCCCTTTGTGCTTTCAGCTCATTCCACCCAGCTTTTATACCTACGACCCATTGTGCTCTCTCACAATGATTACGATTTAATAGAACTGAAAGGTTTGCAAATCTCAAGGAAAGTACAGCACACTGTAATGGTTTTTGCAGCCTTTGCCATTGGAATGGTCTGTGTGTGCTATAAACTAACCTGACTGCAGGATATTTCAATCCGATGCATCCCATAGGAGAAATCATCATTGTAAGTAATTGCATCGGGACTGATCACATCATAAAACGAAGGCCAACCTGGAAAAGAGAAACAAGGTAAGTAAAAAAGAGGGTGTCTTTGTGGCAGATACCATCACAAAAAGCAGGACAGGATCACACTTTGAAAAATGTTTATCTCACTCCAGAGCACAGAAATAATGAAATGGAGATTTTTTTTATCCTAAATCACTTAGGCATTTTGGAAAACTTCCCCTACAAATCCAGTTGTCTACAGGAAAGGACTAAGTTGCCACTAGCTGCCCAACTTCCATCTCCACAGGGATTCCTGCACTCCACCACAAGCAGTGATAGCAGTTTAGCTCAGGGACAAAGGTCCCAGGTAAGCCAATTCAGCTTTAACCACCAGTTATAAAAAACCCCACAAATTCCACCCTGAAGATAAACAGCAAGGCTTTATGGAACACAAATGCTTTTGCTTTCACAATATAAAAGCACTTTAAAAAGTAAACTGAGAGATTGCAATTTAGAGCTGCAAAACATGCCTTAACCTTTGCCTTCACCAAGGCAAACCTTAAAGGGTATGTTCAGACACTGAACCATCACACTTTAGAGGCAGTGAGATGATTATTACTGTGTCTCATGTCAAAACAATAATGAGTGCTTCAGATCAGACATGAAGAGGTGGAACCATAACTATGCCTATATCAGACACTGGTGGATGATCTGCATGTGGTCTGCATCTAGGATAAAACAACTGCACTCGCTAATGCACAAGTTCAGTGTAGCTGATAGCTGAGCACGGAGCTGCATGACCTGACACCAGATGATTATTTGTGTACCTGACATACCAGTAATGGCCACTCACCACAATAATGACCTTCCAGTCTTTAACTATTCCACAGTAAGTCTTCCCCTCCCCACAACACAGGTAAACAGCAAGGCAGGTCTCTTTAGTGACTCAGAAGATATCCATTACACAGTAACTTTTTAGCCACTCCTCGAAAGCCATCATAATGCTCAATTTCCCGAAGCAGGGTTCCCACATAAGCACCTGACAGGCTTGAAGGTTATGTCAGCATCTACCAGTGCCCATCTGAAATCTCACCTACTATCTGTCCATCTCATTCAACCTCTTGCCAAATATAACATGCACAGGCAGCTCTTGCTCTTTCCCTGTATTACACATATGTCCAAGAATTGAGAATTTCCTAGTTCCTTCTCCTAGTATCTGTTGAGCATTTGCTACTGATGATTTCATAAAATGACTTGCAATAAGCTATTAAGAAACACAGCAGCAGCTGTGAATCACTGCATGCAGATGAATAAAGGATGTATACAGCTTTCCATAAGAAAAGTAAAATTTTCCATACAGTAAAAGGAGATGTGGAAGCTATCAATTTTTCCAAATGCGGGTAGAGAAAATGTGTAAACTGGAAAAAGATCCATATGTCTTCAGTTGTATCTTACATTATTAAATATGGAAGAACATTTATTAGAATGTAAGCATAACAAGCATATTTTTTTAAGCAAAGAAATGCGTTTCTCTTCCTTTTTGGAACACACATATAGCAGCATTTCTAAGATACCTGAAGGCATTGCAAGTCACAAGTCCTATGCTCCCAAGGTGCCTACCAGCACCACAATTGTTTCCATCCCAGAACTTACTGCAGAAACAAGAAGAGTCATCCTCCTCTCTCCAGTTATAACAAACGGAAGAGTAACAGACAGCAGGCAGACTGAGGAGCAAGCACCCTGAACAGGGAAAATATTCCGCAAAACAGGAACTCAAAACAATGCGGCAATGATAACTGTAAAAAAACTATTTATAAATTCTTCCCCTCACGCAATATGTTGCTGTCAAACAACCACCTTCACAAACAGAAAAGGAGTAAACATATGACAAGTTTTGTAAAAGGGGTTATCCTGTTGACAGAAAAATTGATGTCTCTTAATTGGTGGCTCCTTTCCAACACCATTTGTCATCTTCTTAGCTGGGCCTCTGTCTAATGAAAATTGAGGCCTTACACAGAGCTAGTCAGAATATTTTTAATGAAGCCTTTTTTGTTTTTTTTTAAATTTAATAATTTTGCAAAAGACATACCAGTTTGCCCTTCTGTGATGGGAGAGGAGTTTCAAAGAGAGAGCTCTTTGGAACAACCAGCTATCTGATCATGTGAAAGCCTTTAGAGAAGGCAAACCTCCGGGCTGCAGAAATTCTCAAAGAAAACCATGCCTCCTTCATTATAGCAATGAGGGGGAAGCTTCAAAGACTGCAATATAAAGATTGAAGCAATCTGTGTCTTGCTGAGGAAATGATCTTGTGAGAAGAGTTTGGAGGAGAAGTGTTTATGTCAGCTTTGACATTAAGAAAGACCATCCATCCTTCTTTCTCCGGACTTCTCCTTTTGGTCTTCCCATTCACCACAGAAAAATTATTTGCTTTGGATGCACTCCATGCACGTTTAAAAATGAAGTAATCTAAAACCCATATAAACAGGCAAGCTTCTCCTCAAGTAGTCTTTGTACCCAACTGGAGTGGCTTCAGATCAGACTGTCAGTCCAAACTACATGTGACACATGTTCCAAAGGCTGCACTACTGCCACATATGGTCCCCAAGAGAGGGACCAGGAAACAGATCTCCACAGTGTATACATTTAACTCCCTGCCAAGCCATCTCTTCTCGAGTAACATGGCGGGCCAGGCACCAGCATTCCCAGGACAAACCACTAACTCTGTGAGGGTTAACTGAAAACTGAGCAAACTTTGGAACAGAAAAGGTCCTGAAGGGCACAGTGAGGCATAATGTCACTCTGATGACCTTGAGAGGAAGATGAGTGAATTGCTTATTGAGTTGATGAGCCAGACTGACCAGAAAATCAATCCACTTTTGTCGTCTTATTTCCTCTCCTGAGGTAGAGTGAGGAACCTATCTGACAGTTTGCTAAACCTTCTCGCACCATTTTGTCTACTTCAAAAGCTGCCAAGAACAAGCTGTAGCAGCAGTAGTCTGCTTGCCTGCATGTCAGGCACCTCCCAGTGGTGTAGAAAGCCAGTCTTAAACTCTCTGTCTATGTAAGTGGTAAATGGCCCAGCAGTGGCCTCCGCTTTGCAGACCCCAGGCCACTTCACCTGTATCCCTGGCTGCAGCCCCTCCACTCCTGCCCTCCTGCCTCCTTTCTGCTGTAAGGCTGCAAAATGGTTGGCTACCTTTACATTTTAAGCTGCCCTAAGCTGTGCATTAAATCTTCAGGCCACCTTTGAAGGCTATCTGGCTACTTGTTAAGGGCATGCTCCTGCAGGGATACGGGTGAAGATGACCATTTTGGATCTCCTGTGCCTCTGCTAAACTGAGAGGAACAATAAACCTTAGCAGTGCAGAGGCTGAGCACTGGTGGAGACCCTTTGCAAACCTTGGTTCCGAGACTCAACCCTCTTTGGGTGATGGCCTTCTGTCAAGTCTAGCCCAGATTTGAAGGGCAGCAGGAGCTGGGCCATTGTCTTTTAAAGGATGGTAAAACGTATCAGCTAGGAGGAAACAGCCTCTGGAGGAAAGGGGCAAAGGGTAATAGCAAGAGACAAGATGAGGGTGGGAGGAGTTTCCCAGATGAATGAACAACTTCAAATGACAATCACACTTTTGTGTGTGTGAACAGCAGCTAGTATTTGTGAATACATTTATCCTTGAAGGTAAAGTTTAGTTTGAGGGGCAGTATGATATAGTAATGGCCAGCAATTTTTATTGTGTTATAGACATTTAGAATGGATTCATTCTTAGATCCACAGCCACTTTGCACCACACTGGCAATACAAACAGGATTTAAAATATAAGTCTGTTGTGTTTGTGTTCACTCCAACAACTCTTTGCATGGGGGTCAGGCCACTATGTCCTAAGGGCCAGTTTCTGATAAGTTAATAAGCAAGCCACAGAGATTAATAGTTTTTCAAATATACAGCATTTGTCATTCCTTATATCTAAAATACACTAAATAAAGCAATGAAACTTTCTTCTGTCAAGTATTTAAGTGAAAAGCATGTGCAAACTGATCATTACTGACAGAGCTTTTCCGCTCAGTCCTGCAAAAGTAACAGAGAAGATCTTATGCTGCTGGGTGTCACACACAGAGTCATGTCCTATTTTTTTTCTTTCTAGGACATCCCCCAAATATTTTGTACAAGCTGTGCAGCAGAGCATTTGTAAAATTCACTCTACGTGCACTTACCAAAATGGAATCTTTTGTTTTTCATAATGGCCCCTATTCAGGAAAAAGACAAGACAGTGGCTTATGCCTCTTTGTCAAAGAATGGTTCCTTGCTTGGTACTGCCCTGGGCAGCAACACAGGACAGGAAGGAAGAGAAATGTTGAGTTTGATAACCAATGCTGGATGCTGCTTTCTCCATTCTGGGCAGAGGGCTTTACATTATTCAAAAGAGGCACTTTCTTTCTCACTTTCAGACCTCCCATTCCAGGTACCTGATTGAGTCTGTGTTACTAATTAGCCATCCATGGCGGGCACCTATACAGGCAGCTGGCACAAGGAAGGTACCAGGACAACACCAGCTGCAAGCACATGGCAGTCCCAGACAGCTGAGAAACCAAACAGTTAAACTGAGATGCCAAAGTGGTTATAATGCCAGAGGAAGGCAGCAAGCTCAAACACTGTGCCCGTAGTCCAGCCCACATTTTGCATTCCTGATACAGATATGAAACCCCAGCAGGAGTAGATGTTTCTTTCACATTAACCCAGGAAGCTTCAAACCCCTTATCTTGTGGGCTACTCCAGGATTCTTTCTTGGGGCAATGCTGACCTCATGCAAAAAAAAAGAAAGACATTTTGTTCTCATAAGCTTCTGGAAAGCAGTCGAGCTGCTAATTGGTTGATCAGTTTTAGAAGCATCTCAACCCTCCTTCCAGTTTTGCAAGTTTGCACACATTTTGTTGTAGTTAGATCTCCAACTTCCTAGTAGACGGATGCAAGCACTTAGACATCTAACTGTTAGAATATGCGTCTACAATTATTTGCAGAAGCGAAATGGCAGGTTGCTTTTGAAAATCAGTCCTGCTAGGCTATTTTTCCCCCTAGCCTTAACTAATATGCCTTTTGACATTTTTTTGAACAGCACAACTGCAATCCCAAAGCATGTAATACCCTGACATTTTTGCCATTTCATACACCTGCCAACTGGAGATCTCCAGTTTTTCAATAACTGCGATGTCTGTAGTTGTTTTTTATTTTAGATCCCTATGAGATTAAATTCAACCTGCATTTTATCATTCTTTGCTGTAATTATTCCAAGCATTTACTTCAGTGAGTTATTTACAGATGGAGGCGTAGGGGGAGATGGAAGATGTTAGAACTACCAAATGGCACCAGATGCAAAAGAGGACCTTGACCTGAAAAATACCTTGTTTCTCTGATGTGATGTATTTTTAGAATTCTTATTCCCTTTTAACCTAATGTGGATTAATGAAAACCCAAAGGCTTTTCAAGGTAGAGTCTCATCATTTATCTTCACTGAGAAGCCATGTCTGTGTAAAAACATAAAGTGTACTAGGATTTAAAAAAAAAAGGTAATAAAGCTTCTCCTTTGAAACTGCTGTAAAGCTGAAGGGCCTTCACTTTTTCTTTCTCAAAGGTTTATTGAAACAGAATCTGAAAGACATAGGCATCCACAGCTGTAACTTCTCACATAAAAGTTTAATGTAGAACTACAAAGTGACATGTTGTTATTATGTAGGATGCCTGTACAGATACAGGGCTTTTTTTTTTTTTTTGGCTAGCACATAACATCCTGGGTCATTTTTCTTAATATCTCCATGATGATGAATGAATAATGAATAATGAAGATTCTTACGTACAATTATTTTACCGTCAGGTAACACTTCTTTCTGTGGAGGCTCATGTAATTTACCCAAATGTAGCTAGAAACATAACCAGGCACTGAAACATTCTTTTTCAGCAGCAAACATCTTTACATTAGATATGTGTTCCAATGGAACAAATAAAAGGCCATTCCTTTCCAGCACCCCCCAAATACAAGAAGGACAACACGGTACTGTTTTTCAGCAGACCATGCCAAAGAAGCATCAGAGTTGTAGCTAGGCAGGGGCTGAAGGGAACAACACAAAGACAAAATGAAACAATTTTGGAACAAAAAGTAAAGAGAGGACTTCTCTCTAACACTATCTGCCTCTAACAGCAAAGCTGGGCTATTGCAGCAGGCAAATACCATGCTGGCAGAACAGTGTGGGAAGGGAATTTTTCAAAACAACTGAACTTCTAATAGCAGCTTTTATGAGACAATCGTCATCTGTTTTTTCCTTTATGTTTCTCACTTGGGAAATAAAAAAAAGTGAAAGCCATGAATAAAGGTGGTATTTGTTTTCTTCCTTTACAGCACTCTGAGCATCCAAACAACTTACCATGAAACAGCATATGCAATCCAGATTTATTTCTTTGTTAGTGGGAGGAGGTTATATTTGTTTAAAATTATTGTTAAGGGAGATCTGAAACGTAGCGTCTACAATTTCATTTGACATCTGAATTTTTCAGAACAAGAGTGCCCCTGATGTCTCTTGAGCAATAAAAGCATGGGGCCTACTCTCTTTAGCAATTAATAACTGTATCACAATACTGCTCTTGCCCTAGCTGCTTCCTTTGTGCCTTCATTGTGGTCTAAAATACTGATAAATACAAGCTGGTTCTTTTAGAGCCTTCCTCTGTAATATTTGACATCTTGAATGTACAAGCTGCTGATAAAATCTACAGGTAGGCAGAAGCTGGGATCTTCCTCATCTCTTCTTACAAAGACTGAGTTACTAATGATTTCTTTTTTGGTTCAGGTTCAACAAAACTACTGAACCTAACTCACTTCCTCCCAAAGGACAGGTTTCTCCCCTCATCTGAATAGTGTCTCTTGTTACTTTAAATCAGGGCTAATGTTTTTAAAAATATATCTTACGCATAAGTCAGCTGTAGATCTTCAGCATCAAAGGAGCCAAACACAACTGTGTGAAGCAGTGTAACCTTAAGCTATAATTTAAAAATGCCATCAAGAAATCGCTCAAATAGTTTTTAAAATTTACTGTTGACCTAATAACCTCAGTCCAAAGCATTCAACTTCAAATAGTTGTTTTTGTTTTCCCTCCCAAAACAGTATTGGTAAAACAAATGTATATATTGCAAAATATCTTGAAATTAGTATACCAATGAATTATCCACGCAACTCACTAGAATAGCTAAAGATTTCATACAGGAGGAGTAAATCAGGATAGCAGTAGAGCTGGCGGGCCTTAGATGGAAGTGATTTGATAAAACTGGAGATCTAATGCAGTATGTTCACAGAAAAAGTTAAAAAAACCCAACAAATGCAACCTTGTAATAATCAACATCTGGCACTGAAATGAACGGCAGTCACAGATGAAATATGTATTTGAAAAATTTGTCATGGTGTCTTTCAAGTAATGAGCATCCACAAACTGTTTATTGAAATATTTTCCTTTTAGTATTGTTACGCATGTCTGGGAAATAAAGTTTGTAAAGAACAGCCAGAACTCAGCTGCACACTTAAAACTGAAACTACAGAGGTGACTGAATTAATTTTAATTCCAAAAAACCCCAAAGCCTGTACTTTCTTCCTTTTGCAGCTATATTCCTTCTATGAACCTCCTTCTATGGTGCCTCCATTACCGAGTGCTCTAGCAGACAAGCACCCTCCTCATTTCAGCTGAACAAATAGGTTCTCATCTCAACTGTAAAATTATGAAACAAGGGAAAGAGTTACTACACTGATTAAAACAAACAAAACCACTCTAAACAACAACAAAAAAAGACAAAGACTCCCTTTCTTCTGTTTACTTTATTAAAGGAGATGTTTAGGTGAGGGAACTTAGTCACAACTAAAAACGAACATAATTTTCTTGGCCATGAAGGAAAGCTTTTGTCAGGTCTGGGGCAAAAACTGGGGCAGTTAGCTGATGGCAATGTCTGCCAAGGGTTGACAGAATAGAGCATTGAAAGCAGAGTGAAGACAGAGCTTCAAACCAGCAGGTCTGTAAGGGCCATTTGGCCACAGGACAAGACTCTGCACAAGGAGAATATGGAGAGGTGGAGTATGGCTCCTTCTCATGCCACTGTTGAGAGCAAAACCCTCCTCTTTGCCTAATATTACAGCTTCTCCACGAAGCTAATCCTAAAGACTGATACATTTCTAGACCAGGATTTTTATCACACTGCAGGAACATCTCACCATGAACTACACGCTCATCAGGCCCTGCAAGGAACCTAGCCTTGAAGCCCTGCTTCTCATGGGGAGTGCAGGATCTACTCACTGCAGTTTTATGCAGACTTCTGAGGTACTTCTGCCACCCTAGGCCTTAGGGTAACTTTGCATTACCCTGTGCCTCAGACTTCGTCTCTGCAACACACAGTTAAACACATGCTAGATTGTTTGGCATTGCTATTGGTTTGGAGAGAGGTTTAAATCTTTTTAACAACCTCTTATGCAAACAAAAAGAGGTAGGTAATAATGCTTACTAGAAAATAAAGACCTTTCTTCACAGAAAACCCTGACAAAACCAATGTACATGTGCACAAACTCCTTTTAAGTTTTCTGTAGAAAATGTTGTACTTTGAAAACTTGCAAAAACTGTAAGTATTGAAATGGAAAAGTTAATATCTCTGATTATAATGTTCACTTTTTGTTTTCTGTTACTGTTTCGAGAGCAAAGCATGTTCTTTCTCCTAAACATGTTTTCTCTCACGGTTTGCAAAGGAAACCATTTCACAGCCAAACAATGTCATCAGTAACAGAGTCCATGGAAAGAAACAACAAAGTAGTTAAGACCAATCTCATGAGGAGCTGTTCTCCTTTAATGCTGTGCTGGGAGAAGGCCAGCTTGCCTCCAGAATATCCCTAAGACTGAGCAAGCATGAACATGATGAATATGGCTGCTGCACAGGTCAGCTCAGTACAGGTCTCTTACTCTCCTTTGTGCCTGTGCTATTCCTTTCACGACTGCATCTTTTATGTCTTCTTTTTCTTCTCCATTAGCCTTCTATTATATTTTTTTACACAAACAAATAATTTAAACAAAAGTACCATACACAATGTGTTCAAGACATGAAAGCAATTTCCAAGGTAAGCCAGGAGCATTTGTAATTAGGTACAGTGCAAATGTTCACAGTTGAAGTCAATTATACCCACTACATGTTTTTGCAGACAAATAATATTGGTTTATAAACATCCAACTCACTTCAGGGCCTTGTCTTCTTTTATGTTACTCTGGGTAAATATGTACAATGGAGTAATTTGCTTGGGAAAGAAACTGGTTGCAAGAAAGAAGAGGAGAAATAAAATATTTAGAGTACCAGCAAAAAGGAAATGGGCCTAGATACAGAAGGAAACTGGAGAGGCAAGATGCTACGGAGTGGACATGCAGCATAGTGCCTCACATTGAGGCATTCAAGTACTTAAAAGAAAACTCTCTGTACTCATGCGGATTTACCTCCACTATATGGTGCTTCCCACAACGTTAGGCAAACTGTAGTAGCTTGCCATTCACAACAATGCTCTTTGGATCCTCTCTTCTCTAACGCTGAGGTCTGCTCAGTATTTGTGTTTCCCTGGGCTTGCTCCTCTGGGCCATCCTGTTGTGCCAGTGCCCCAGCGGTGCGGACTGCCCAACCCCACTGCTGCTCACGGGCCATGGCTCAGGCCGTGTTCCCTCCCCGCCGGTGCCCCTACGCTGCCCCTCCCCGCTGCCGCCGGGAAGGCACCGGGGCTGGGACCGGCACGGCGGAGAAGCTGCGGCCGCAGGGAAAGCCCAGCCCGGGCGGGGGCTGCGAGAGGCGGCCGCCCTCGGCCCGCCCGGCCGCTCCTCAGCGGCGGCTGCCGCCTCCGGGCGAGGGGAGCCCGGGAGGCCCGGCACAGCGCATGGCCTTGTTCTTGTCTCCACCTGCCGATCCTATGAGCGAATGTACCCGGGGGGAAGCAGCCTCACGGCTAGACAGACAGACAGACAGACAGACAGGCAGGCAGGCACGGGTCTGTGGTCATATAGTCGTGTTTCAGGGCTGTTCCTGCGCAGTCAGTCACCGTGAGCCGGGGGAGGAGACAAGACACCGACACCGCAAGGGGTGACCAGGTTTTTTTCCACTTTTCCCCCTCAGACTTTGGAAGACAGGCAGGGAGCCATTCCGCCGTCTGTTTCCTCCTCGTCAGAGCCACTCACAGGTAGCGCCGAGCCCCGGTGACCCGGGGCTGGGAAGGGCCGTGGTTCCGCGCCCAGAGGGCAGCGAAGGCGGGCGAAGCCCCTATGCAAGCAGCCGAACTGGCACTGCAATCACTCGGTACATTTCTGGAGCTCACGTGTCAAAAAGCATCACCTTCAATTCGCTGAACCCTTCAAAAGAAGCACACACCAGGGCTCCAGCCTAACCTGGCTCTCACCTTCCTCAGAAAGAACTAAAAGAAAACAGACAGCGAAGGGATATACAAAGGCATTTGTCAGTCACTGCTAAATGACCCAGCTGCTCTGCTTTATAGCAAGAGAGTGATGAAAACCTGATTGGGACAGCGTGCAGGTTGCACTTTGAGCCACCGGGGTGCATTTTTTGGATTGGACAAATATTCTGGACACCTGGGAAAGGCATGGGCAGCAGGGGGAAATCCTGTCAGGAAAGGTGGAGTTTTAAAATACTAAGAAAAATCTCTGACTACAAATTTAAGAGGTAAAGTGGATCGGTTTTCCTGAAAAGCAGGAATCGGGCTCGGAGCTGGCTCCTAATCTGCTGTTTGAAGACCTCAAAAGCAGAGCAATTTAGGCAGCAGCTTCTTCAAGGAGTCAAGCTAAAACTACAACGACATAAAATTCCAGTCAGACACAGGAAATTCTTGGGGCAATTTAAGAATTTTATGAGTCAGAAGATAAAAATCCCTCTGAATACCTAACTAAACTAATCTAATGAAGTAGTCTCCAGGAAAGGAGTGTGATGAATCTGCATGTCAGGAAGGACAAATTTAAACAAACAGGAAATTGAACAACCTGAAGCTGTTTTCATTTTTACTCCCTGTGCCCTGCTTCTAGCTTTTTTTTAAAGGTGCAAACCGAGTTGATGGCTGCGGAAGCTGAGAGGACTTTTTCATTTTAGAGGAAGTCTCAGTTTAAAATATATTAATTACCTGGCTTCCTTTTGAAAAGGTGGTAAGTTGTTTATTTGTGATTCATTGTTTGCACTGTTGTAGATCCTTCAGGGCCAAGTGCATTTGGCTACTGACCATTGTAAAGGAATGAAGGGAAAATCACTGATGTAAAATTTATAACCCAACATTTAGTTTTTTCCCTGACAAGCAAAAGTGAAGTTAAATGGTTCCTATCAGATATTTTACCCATGCTAGTAACTAGAGGGTTCATTCCTAAATGATAGCTACACCTGGTCCAGGTTCATACTGAGGTGCATGCTTAGATTTTGACATAGAAAACTTGACAGAGAGGTTTCCAGAGATATCCTCATGCCCACAGAGGCCTAAACTTTAGGTAAATGGTATTTTAAGACCATCTGTGTGAAACAATATTTTACAGTATGTTACCTCCTCTGTGCTATGGAGCTATACATTGTCTAGACTCAAAAAAGAAAGGATTTACAATTGAATAGTATTGCATCCAAATAAGTATTGCATCTCCAGGACCTTTTGTCAAGAGTGAGGAGCTTTTTCAGTTTATAACATTTTCATTAAAAACTCTCTGATTTGGGAAATGAAATAACTTTTACCAAATTGCACTTTGCAACAATCATATTAGAATTCCTAAAATTACAAAGATTGACATTATCCTCATCATGTTGCTTCTATACTAAAGTTGAATTTGCATTAAAGCCCTTTTGTTAGCTCAGGTTTGCCTCAGCTTCAAGGAAGTAAACCTACAGAGAAGCTGGATTTTTTTGCTTTATTCAGTGAGGTCTGTGATTTCAAATATCTTCATTCCAGAAGAGACAAAAAGGAAAATTCTCTCTAAACAAACTTTCCTCCAAAATGGCTTTTGGGTTGACTAAAATGTTTAATTGTACAAAGAGTTCATTATATGAAAACAAAAATACTCTATTTTAATTTGATTTTCCCCCTTCATTTTATGTTTCATACTAAAAATTGTAGATAAAAGTTGTGCTGAAATAATTTTGAGATGAAAAATGAAACCACCTTCATCAAAAAAACAAGCCACTGGTCTCCCAGCTTCGACAGTATGATGTGCTGCAGTAGACAATGTGTTAGGCGTAGGTTGAACTGACTGTAAACTGCTTTTATATAAATTTAGAACACTTCTTAGTTTTCTATCTGAACTGTCTGTCTGGATCCTCCTGTTTGGGGTTCATTCTGAACTCCACTTAAAATACTAATTGTTTATGTTAAACAGACAAGAGAATGTGTGATGTATTTAACTGTCAAAAGTGTTGTGAACAGCAGCAGCTGGAAGAGGAATGTTTCATTCACTCTGTTACCCCCACGCCCTTTAGAATCCTGTATCAGCAGCTATATCTTAGTCTTGCAGGCAAAGAAAAAGGGTGTGAAGGGGTGGTAGCACTGCAAATCTTATTCTGTGAGGGGAAAAACCCAAGGCACATTCAAAAATCATCACATTGTCATTGTTACATCAAAATAGAGTATCACTAAATCTACAACAGTACTGATGTGTCTGTGAAAGCTGTGCACGTTTTTGTGTGGAACAGTTCACATATCAAGGCTTGTTTCTTGTGCTGGTTTACTCACACTTGGCTGATGCCAGAGACATAAAGCAGGTAGTGATGGGAGATACCATTTGAGCTCTTCGATATGTGATACTCCTAAAAAAATACTCTTAAATCTTCTGGACATGGGGTCAGTGGCTTGTGTGAAGCTGTGACTAAGAATAAATTTCCACCCCTGTACAATTTACTCTGCCAGGGCACCTTAGACACATATCTGAGACCTTCCCCCACCATAATTGCTGCAACATAAGTTTGTGCTGCGACCGGCAGAGCCCGAAACAAGCATAAGAGTTGTTACTTAAGAGAGATTAATAAAGGACTTGCTAAGTATCAAGATCAAGTTGTTTTCAAGATTTATAAAAACTTCAAGTTTTCATAAGCTGAAAAGCATCCAACCACATTTACACTATTTTTTGTGTTTCCTTGAGAAATCCTTCTAAGTAAACCAGCAAATTAGCTACACATGGAAAAAATGATCCTTCTAGTGTCTGAAAACATTAGATAAAGAGATGCAGGAGCTTGTGTAAACTGCTGTAGTGCAGGTTTTCCTGGTTTTTCAGGCCTGATTTCTGCCATGTGTTTTGGGGTCTTTTTTTTTTAATGTCACATTTACAGAATGGATTTGGCACACTCAGGAAAGGAGCACTGCTTTTGTTCATCCCATCAGTCTTTCGCTTGTCCAATTGCCATGGCTGTATTAGTAGGAAAAATAGACCTAATGAGGTGTAAAATAATGCTCTACATTCAAAACCAGCGCTGTAGCTCATTTCACTTTAATATTTACTCCAAAAGTAAACTGCTGAAACCTTGCATAAATAGCGCCAAATGAGTTTGCAAGGTATTCTAAACTTACTGAAGTAAAGCCGATTAACACCTCATGCACACAGTTGTTTATTTGGTTCCCTACTACCAAAACTTCTGCCAAGAGAACTCTGGTAGGAAGCAAGAAGAGGAGATACATGTAGAGCAGGCTTGACTGGAAGAATTCGTAACAAAACAGCAGTTAGGCAGCAGAAGCACCATCTGTAGCAAGACAGTAAGCGAAAATAGCTAAGTTGAAAAAGTAGCTGGAGGTAGAGATTTTAATGAGATTTTAATTTGATTTAATGCTTTTTACACCCTGCGTGTACCACTTCTCATTGTCAGCCCTTCCACTTTGTTTCTTCTATTCATTAGTTTTTCCTTATGCTACTTCTTTCTTTCCCTTTTCACTTAAAAAGGCAGCAAAGTGAGTGTTTGAGCTTCCTCTCAGGCAGTATGTGCTTGGGAATGTGAAGTCAAGGAACTGTAGCCTTGATTTGCCCTTGGAAGGAGCTGTAGAGAGATTTTGTTTAGGTTTGAGAGGTGAGTTTGTGGTTCCTTCTTAAAGGAAAGTTGTACAAACACTCTCACCAGAGAAGGCAAAATACAAAATCTTGACAGGAGCTCAGTACAAAATCTTCCATTAAAAACCCCTGATTTTTAAACAAAAGGAACATGAAACGCTTACTTGCTGGAAGCAAACTTTTTCATAGGGATGTCTTTCACCAAAGATATACTCAGAACAGTCAGTAACCTGCTACTCAGGAGGTCCCATGGAGATGCGTGGGAGGTTTCCATTCTAAACAACTTCAAATATTGTGTATCTGAAGTGGAGAAGCTTTACAGAGCAGACTTAGGTGTCATAGGATGGCTGAAACAATCTATCAGCTTCTTTTCCTCTTTTCCCTGCCCTCAGTTGTCTTAGTCCTGCTGCTTTCTCACTGTTCACCAGCTCAGGTGCTTATCCATTTGTGAGGAGAAAGTTTAATTGACTAAACCAGAAGAAAATGATTCAACTTTTTTCTGGGCTAACAAGCTCGATCGGTTAACTAAGAGGTTAAACAAGCATTGGAGACAACACAAGGTGGAAGGTGGGAATTCAGGGGAAGGAGCGCAAGAATGATTTACTGTCATATCTCCCTGACTGATAAAAACTCTACTGTTAGAATAAATTAAACCTCTGAACTCTGGTTTGACACTACATCTGTGCACTAGTATCTCGGAAACATGATTATAAGCTGACCACACAAACAACTGATTTGACTAAAAGGCTGCTTGAGGTCAGTGCCTTTATAATTCAAATAAGCCTATAATCCTTCCGTTCCAAAGATCTCTGTCACAAAGTATGTGAATTTAGAACTTAAATTACCTGGGCTATATCTCGTTACAGTGAGCAGGTAGCAGAGGATGCACTTTTCTGGAAAGGAACTGAAATATACTGTACTTTTCATTTCCTGAGCATGGTGTGAGCTCTTAAAAATCAGATAAGAAAAACTCAAAAGCTACAGTATGCTAACCAACCCTATCTTAGGTATAACAATATCTAGCCTTTGACATCAAGCTACTTCAGTACTGATCCAACCCTATTTAACAAACTCAGACTTTTAAAAAAATATTTCATAACTTCCCACAAGTACACCATCTGTTTACTTAAGTTCTGAGTGGTCAAAGGGGTTTTAACAGCATTGCAACGATGGAAGTTGCAGGGACAGGGAAGGACTGGAATGCCAGAGGTTGCTGGGTCTTCCCTCTGTACCTTTCACATGTTCATGAGATTGCAACCAAAATAACATGCATTCTGGCTGCACAGCACGCAGCCTTAGAAAAAAATATCTGCTTTCGCTTGCCTGTAAGTAACTGTTCTAAGCCCAAACCTCCACGGAAATGTAAAGGGTGTCTAGTACCCTGATTGGTTTGCAGTCACACCAAAAATTTTTATGCACTTTGTAACTTCTTCCTAGCTCTCCAGGAAACTGAGGCATACCCATGGTTTTAAATGCTTATGTTGTAATTATATCACTTCAGGTGTTGTCAATAGGATTCTTTTCTGAAAAGCAACTAAAGAGGTAAAATACTGACCAAATTGCTGCAGGAAGAGAACAGAGCCAACAGCACTGTCAGTGGCTGACAAATGACTTGGTTCCCATGCCACAAGTAACAGCCCATAAAGCAGCTCACTGAAAACCCAAACAAGCCTTGCAGCTTCCGGGTTTAGAGCAACAACTAGAGGACCTGAGGACCTCTGACCCATGTTCCAAAACGGACCTTATAAACCTACTTCCCTCCCCTGCAGGCAGCTTAATGACCTGTACAGGCCTTATCTGACATCAGCTTCAGAGCCTCACCTTCACCCTGATTAAAACTTTTTGGCATGAAAAGATACGGTGGTTCATTTGCACAAGGCACCGTGCCATTGGTCTGTTTTTGAGGGAGGAGGTGAAGTGGGAAGGAGGAAGAAGCCTCAGTAGCAAAACTTCCAATGTTCAACCTTTATCTTTCAGTGTTCAGCTCTACCATCACTAGGTGTAATATTTGTTTCACACTGCTACTCTTAACACATTTTTTAATCTACACCCTAAGAAATGTTAAGTCTAAAATACTTGCAAAACTATGAATTGTTTTTTAGAAAGGCCTGAAACAAAGTGATCACCCTTTGGAGAGCTGTTTTTGCAATGACTGATCATCTCTATTGTTGGCATTCCCAGGGGTCACAGAGGGGTTCAGATGCATTGTACCAGGGCAGAACAGAAAAGAAAGACCGTCACAGCCGGATGATTGTGCAATCTAGGAAATCAACCTGTACGTGCCAGTTATTAAGCATCCAATTAAATGGGGCCTGAGTTTTAAGTTGTTGGCAGGTTTGGGAATTTAGTTTTAGTTTCTTTCTATGTGATAATAGTGCCTTAAACCAGAGTCTCTAGGTGTCTGGAAAACTTTCTGAAAAACTCTTAAATTTTGTAAAGAAAATATGACTTGAAAAGTTAGAGAATTTGGATAAAAATCAAACAGCTCAACTGTTTTGCACTCTTCATTTTGCAAGCATATGGTGCAAGTCTTTGTTTGAATGTTTCCTTTCCAATATCAACATACGTTAAAAAATCTGAGTGGTACATAACCTGCCCCAGTCCAATACAAAGAAAAAAACCAAAATCTTTTCCTTCAGCTTGCCAACTTAAAACAAACTTGCCTGGATACACAAGTCTCCAACCTTCTTTGCATATACAAGTTTAGTCCCCAAATAAAAAAATCTCACCGTTCTAGCTCTGGCTACCCCACCCTCTGGGACCAACCTTAGCATCCTCTGTTTGAACATTTTACCTCTTTCTACAGTAAGAACATATAGCAAGGACTTTGCATTCATCCGAATATGTAAACTGGGTGAGCAGGACAAGCAGTAATTTTATATGTAGCTTTGTACTAGCATATCTTTCTACTCTCCCTATGTTTAACAATCTGCTTTTCTGTGCTCATTCCATGCAACCATTTCTCTTATTTTTTTCTTCATTGATCTTTATTAGATCATTTAAATATTTGCATATGCTTTAGTAAGTATCAGTTTGTTTCCTGAGAGGGTGACATTCTTCACTCTTGCTTTGAATGTTTTTCAAATATCTGCTACCACTGGCATCATTCATTAGTTCTAAACAGACTGCACAAATAAACCATATCATTGAACTAATGAGATATGGATGGCAAGCTTATGTAAATACAGCCTGAATTAAAGGTAGAATGTCTGCATAACTTGGATAATCTTATTCTTTACATTACAGTGAAGATGACACTGCATGCCCTTCATCTATTAATCTTCATGAATTCAATGAACACGCTGCCTTATTCTTTCAGCTTCTTTAAAAGAACATGTTTATGTTACTAAATTTGAAGTAGCACAATCCCATCCAAATATTAAAGCAGAACTGCAGGCTGTAATACATTTGATTACTTAGGCATTTTAGTATTATTGTCCATCTCCATCTGTGTGAGGTTTAACCCTGGCACTGAACAAGACAGCTTATGAAAACTAAAAAAAAAAAAAAAACATGCAGGAACTATTGGCAGAGGAGCGAAAGAAATATACTGTTAGTGCTTGTACAAATTATGAGAAGCTCATTAAAGCTCAATCATTTTGTGGATAAGTAGAAACATTCTCAGAGGCAAAGTGCCAGGAGAGATCTCATGAGTTTCAGCTTCTGAAGTTTCTCCCTTTTCACTGTGGGAAGGAGGGTGGAGGGTGCAGGGATGGACAGAGTCTCTGTATGGTCCGTCCCTGTCTTGATCATCTTAAGGCCATGGGCATTTGGATGAAGGTCTGTGTCCTCAGTCCCACCCAAATACAGTCAAGCTGCCTTGCCATTCTGGGTGCCTTCTAATAGGCACCCAAGTAAGGGACGACATAGGTCCCAAACTTGGACTTGTGTGTAGTCTTCACAGGAGGTGGGGAGGTGGTCAGGTACCCTCTCCCTCCTTCCAGAAATAGGAACCCAGGAAGGGCCATGTCCCACTGGGCAGTCTAACTGGTGTGTTACATGTCCTGGCCCAGAGTAAATCCTTTGGGAAGAGACCTTCCTGGTGTGAGAAAGCAAGGGGAACACAAAAACTTAGGTTTATGTATCATTAAATAAATTACTTTCACAGAGACTAGAGCAAGGGAGTTAATATTACAGTTTTGCTATGTATATTTCTTTGCTTTTTTAGGAGTGAGGCTTACTTTTTGTATGGTCTATACTGTGATGCCTAGAACCAAGGAGTGAAAGCAGCTACTGGCATAGATTTCAGCACTGTGCTGAGCTTCAACAGCAAAATGCTGCCTTGTTTAATCATACTGCCACAATACCGATACAGGTACACCCGAGATATGTTGTCACTGTGGGGCCAGGGAAGAGTCACATGTGCAGATAGTAAAGAAAATAGAACAATTTGAAAAGAGAGCTCCTGTAATTCTCCCCTCCACCAGTTAACAGGGTAAGTGATGACAAACATAAATTCAGTTTGCGACAGTCTTAATACTGTCGTGACCTAAAGTACAGTTCTGACAGTGGTCTCAATCAAGTTTTTCTTATACTTGAAAGCAGGGAGTGTTTTCATTCCAGTGAAACACTCTATCTTCCTTTCTTGCATTTTAAAGTCATTTCAATAACCCTAATGCTCTCAACACAGTACTTTATGCAGCAGATTTTTTTATTCACAAGTACATTTTTTTTGCCACTCGTCAAGTTAAATATGTCTTAATTGGTTTCCAGATATTCTATCAGTGCTGAGCATTAACATTTCAAATCCCACTCCTCTTTGATTCAGTATTCCTGGGACTCCATTTAAATCCCTTCTAGTGTGTGTGACAGGGAAAAAAAAATCACTTACTGAAGGGGAGATAATAGTATGGAAGTGAGTATATGAGTACTTTCAAAATACATAAATCTTAAGGTAAACTTCTAAAATGAGAATATAAACAGCAGAATTCTGTTCTCATGACCACTTCCTTGAAAAGTAAGAGGCAGAAACAGAATGCTTCCGGTTTTAAATGTTAATGTTTCAAAAATACACCCTTCAGTTTTCATATCTGCATTTATTGTGTCAGCTTTCCTTAGCTTGGTTATAGTGGTTAACAGAATAAAAGATTTTCACTTTCTAAAAGTTTCTCAATAGTGACTTAAAATCAGCAAAATCTCTTCCTACTAAGCTTTCCAAAAATCTCACATACTTTCTGAAATATGCCAGAGACCAGTTTAATTTTTGGGCCCTGACTCAAGCTAGATTGAATATGATACACATTTTTGATTCACTGTTACTATCCTTAGGCCATATCTCTTTGAGTTATGTATTTCTCTTCCTGCTTGTGAACAGATGAACAGTGGTGAACAATCATTTTGTAAAACATATGTTATCAGCTTTTTCACATCTGACAATTCTTACTCATAATTCAAGAAAAAGTGATAAAAGTGCAGCAGTTCTATGGCGTAACCATTCCTGGAGACCTGTAAGCAGATTTGGGTTTGTTTAGGAAAGGTAAGATTAAAGAAAGGGAAATGAAAATGCAAAGAGGAACAGAACTAAAATAATCACAGTTAAACTCTTCTTTCTCATGAAAAGACTCCACAAAAGCTCTGTGTACAAGAGGTTTACTGACACCCAGCAGAAGAACTTGGGAGCAGTTGTGTAGTTCTTCTCATAAATTTATGATTTTTATCCGACTATGCCTCCACAGCATCAGCTGTAGAAAATGACTTGGGGATCACATCCACTCATCCCCAACTCTAGGTACATCCATTCCAGTGATAATCTGTTACGATTTTAACCATCAAAGTTACGTGCCTAACTCTAAAATTGATGGGCACTCAAAAGGGTGGCTCAGTGTGCCCTGAAACAGACTTCTCCAGCAGAAGGGATGAACTCATCTGAGGATGTTAATCTCTTCCAACTGACTCAAGATGAAGCTCAGAGGACTACGTTAAGGTAGGTAGTCACAATTAGTTAAGTTGATTCCACTCCCCCAATATGGTAATAGCTTGCTAAAATATTCCTCCAAATGAAATGCTACTATTTCTCCACAGGCACGCAGGGATTGTGTGAAAGCCAGACACAGACATAGCCTGAAAGGGATATTATGCAGAAAATGAAAGCACCTCCATTGCTACAGCTAGTAAAGAAGAGAAAAGGGTAGTGCTAAATTAGATGCTTCAGTTTTATTCACAACAGTCAAACACTGTGAATATTGATTCCGTGATCTCGATAGGCACAGTGTTTGGATTGGAGCATACAGTCTGATTGTTCAGGCACCTGGACCATGGCTGATGAAAAGGTTGGGACCACTTTGTAAAGAACCATAAGCAGGCAAGACAACTATATACAAAACAATAAATGGTAATGTGCTCTCCAGTGGAAAACAAGGTTGCTAAGACTCCTGATCCAATCACATAGGGCTATAATTCTTTCCTTTCAGAAGTGCTTTCAGCCCTTGTAACTAAATTCACTGTTGTCTGGCATTAGACCTGATTGTGATGCCCTTACTCACGTAAAACTCTGTGCAAACTGTGTCTAACTTAAACTGGCAGCATTCGACCTCATTGGTGTTTTGACTTAGAACTTAATTCTAAGCAGATGGCTGGTCACATGTACAGTGGCAGTTGCATTGGCATGACACAAACTTGTCTACTATTACATCTTAAAGGCTGTGATTGCCGCTAAATTAAGTCAACAAAAGACAAGTTAATCTTCTTTGCTTCATGCTCAGATCAACACTAAAGATTGTGATGGTGATCACTGAACATTCTGGTTTGATTAAAAGCAGCTTGCATTTTTCCCTTTACTTTTAGTACTACAAAACCTGAAATCAGTTTTGATAAGAGACTAAAATGTGAAATAGTAAAAGCTGACAGATCTTTCATATGGTTTCTTAATGGTCATAAATTTACAGTCCTACATCAATGAAAGAAAAACATTAAATATTTTAACCTTTATTGAATCTTCTGTCATTAATAATTATCACATAGCTGGTTTGTACAGTCTTAATTTTTTTTCAAATTTCATTCATTCATTATTCCAGTTTCAAGTAATGCTGTAGGATTTCATTCTCATCATCTTGTACAAACAAGATGTCAACTTTTTTTTTCTCTAACAAATCCAGAGGGAAGAAATAAAAATACCTTGCATCTCTTTCTTTTCCAAATTCATAACCCCATAAACCATGCTAATCAAAACAGAAGATGTGTTGTTTTGGACAACGTGCATGCAGCCACAAAAGATACTGAGATTATTGAAACACTGCCCAAAACTGAAACGGGAAAATATGCTTTATGATAGTGAGAAAATAATGAGAACAAGAGTGGACACACTGACCATAACAATCCTGTCCTGTTAAATTCATCAAGGCACACAGGCAAAAAATACCCCCATAGCCCTCTGCCTGGTGTGTGGCTGCAGCCTGTCCCATAGATAAGCTGTTGAAGACCAATGAGCATAGTGTACGGGAGCTCCAGTGGGCCACCCACTGAATGCTGTGGTTTCCCCCCCTCCACTATGCCAGAGGCTGATGAGGCTGGCAGTGTGGTGCTTGTCCCAATGGCTTTACACAGCTCTAGATTTCCACTGAGCTCACAATGGTCACAGCAGTGCCAAACATCTCCATATTGTCACAACTGAAATGAGGCTATTGCTGTCCTAAGCTGTTGCCATCCTTATTGAAGGTGCAGACTCCTCCCAGGGTGGGAAGGGAAGCCAGGGTGGGTGAAGGAAAGCATCTTAAGGAATTCTTCTCCCTCAGCCAAACCCAGGGAGTTGTGTTAGGCTAGGCTAGTTAGGTTTAGTTTGGTTACATTTGGTTTGGTTTGATTTGGTTTTACTCTGCAACTGGAAAGCTGTCATGAAACAGCTGCTAGACTCTGTGATGAAAAAGTAGGACCACACCTCAGCTGAGAAGCCACATTTTTCATCGTCTTCTTCTGATTTAATAGGACATTGCATGAACAGAAGAACTTCCCTCCTCCACAAGAAGACAAGTAGAAATTTGTAATATCTCTAGATTTTAGTATCTCACACAGGCCCCTAACCTAGCCACCTTGCACTCTGCTCTCTCCTCCTTTCACCTTGTCTGTTGTCAAGAAGGCAGAGCAAAAAAAGTCGAAAATTGTATTTGCTTTTGCTGATATTACATTCCTGGCTTCATGAGTAAGGCCCTTTAACACAGAGTTTTATCCACATCCCAACAAGCAGTGCTTCATGCCTGAGTGGCACTGTGAGCCTTGTGTCTAGTACACAAGGGCAGAGTAGCTTTAAGTAGCTGCTCTATTAATATGTACACAAAGGAGGGAGGCATATATTGCCAAAACCACTCAGAAAAAATAGAAACCATGCAAATTATTCACACAGAAAGATTTAAGGCTGTTGCTCTCCACTATTAGATCAACTGATCTAGCTTATAGAGGTGATCAGGCTTCCTATTAAAATTCTTTGAGAACTGAGTCTCATGGCAATGATAGCAAGGAATAGCACAGCTTAGATACAAAAAAGATGAACAGAGGAATTGGGAAGAAAAGACATCTGCAACTGCAAAGCCAGTATTTAAAATTGGGAATTTACACATTTGGAGTCCTCTGGAACTTGACTGCCTTCTTTAAAAATCCTGTGAAAGCAAGATTGCCTGCATGCTTACAACATTTTTAATCAGCCCTTCATGAAATAAAACATTGTTCTCTGTGTTGAAATAATGTGACTAACTTTTGCCAAGCTTTACAAGTGATACAAGACCAGGCAATAATCAGTTACCACACAGCAGCACATAGTTCCCTGGGATGTACCAGTGAGGTGTCCCAGCCATCTAATACTCCAGGTCACATCACGGCATGGCCCTGAAACATTCCCCAGGTGGTTCAGCTTGTGTCTGACTCTAAATGCTCATCTTGCTGCTGAACAAATATAACAGGCCATGCTCCCCAGCCATTGCATCCCCAGCAATCTGTGTGAAGAGTGGTTAATGCCAAGAACAAAATAGCACTGACAAGTTACAACAAGATAATCTGAGCTGCTGTTCTGTTTTTGCAGTAACTGTCCCCCACCATCTCTCTATGCCAGCTCACGCACCTTTTCAAACATCTAAGCTTCTCTCTGCTGGTGGCAGAGAGAATGAAACAATTCCTTATAGCTGAAAGAGAACCTGAAGAGGTAATTTACCTCATGCAAAAAGCTCTGGAACATCCTTGTTCTTCAGTATCTCAGTTTATTTTGCCACTTTTCCCTGTTACAGATTCTGGAAGAGATCTTCTAATACTTTTAGATCAAATACTCTGATTGTAGGGTGACTGTTGCACTTGCCAACATGATTTTGTTAAGAACACCAAATATTGTTTCTTCAGTTTCTGAAACTACTTAGCCATCCTAAGAAGAAATTAAGAACTGCTCTAACACAACCTGGGTGGAGAAGCTGACATCAACAAAATTTAGGAACTTTCTTCTTAATCTGTATTTAAATCTTTGATGAGTTAGATGAATGGATGTTTTTACTAAGTGCCTTGCTGCTTCATCAACCTAAGGTTTCAGACAAGGTACATTTCTTTTGTGTTTCCCTGGTAGCAAAGGTCGGTAAAAGTTACTCATTTTCAAAATGCCTTTTGGTATTAATTTCTCTCTTACTTGGGCGGAGAGTTCATTATGGTCTTAATAGTTGTACTGATGACTTCATACAATGGGGCTGATGACATGCTAGGGGAAATCAGGGCTGATACAGAGAGTTTGGAAAGCCTATTGCAGAACATCTGGAAATGCAGCCAAGAGGAATTTGTGAGAGGAAAACATCTGATCACCCCCAGCCTTATAATTTTGTTCATCTGTTCTCCAGCACCTGTGCTGAATCATGTTAATACATTGTAGTGGCCACATTAAAGGAAAGATACCAGTAAACAGAAGAGGTGAGAAAGGAAAGGATGGGAACTTTGGTGGGGATATAGAGATGGCAGCATTGTGCAGTGCTGAAGACACAGGGATACACTTATTCTGGTGGAAAATGCAATGTGCAGAGAGGAGAAATGGCCTTCAGAGTAACTGGCTGACACTGTTAGTCCAAACAAGACACGCAAAAGACATTCCAGGAACTGCTGGAGTCTCCTTGACTTGCTTTGTATTTGATTGCTGGGGCAGCACAAATCTAACAAAAGCTCATGTGTAGCTGTCCCTTAGGACAGCCTCTAGGTGCATGGGCAGCTATTATAGCTTAATTCCTGATACTAATTGGAATGTTTCTAAAGTATTGACACAAACAGTGACATAAAATCACAAACAGTATCTCTACATTTCATTTGATGTGTAAAAGCAGGGAGACAGAAGAACAGGTTTTGGAGATACGTCTCTTTTTTTGAAAGAAGTGTGAAGCTGGCACAGGAGATGATGGGACACAGCTGAAGGCACTGTGTGTCCTTGGGCACTCCTTTTTCTTCAGTGCACAGATACGTTTCTACAGCATGGTGCTTCCCTCGCTATCCCTTTAGCACCCTGTGCTGATTTTCTACATTCCATGGTCAGAGTGACAGATACACAAAAAAGATTCCATTGGAGTCCTTGCATATTGTCCATGAATTTGTCCTTTCTTTTAAATGCAGAACAAAACTGATTTTTTTTTGCCTATGACTCCACTGCAATCTCTCTAACTTGAATATCCCATCTCACCTCCACAGTAACATGCAGGATGCAGCAAATATTACAGGAGATGCTCCAAGAAAACTCCAGCTATCCCAACAGGCAGTAGGAAATTCACCACTACCATTCTCTAGGGACTAGAGGGCATGCTGAGACAGTTGTGTGCATTTTCTTGGCTTGTTTTTGCTATTACTAAGGTGGGATTTAAACTGTTGAGCAACAGCTTTTGACCAATTTCTTCCTGCTATGGAACAGCACCCTGGAGATCTGTATTATACTAAATTAAAAAAAGCAAAAATCTATCTATCTATCATTTATCAAATTAATTCCATTAATTATTTCAATATAATTCTTATATTCTTAAATTCTGAAATTTTCTAACCAGGCACATAGCACCATAAGCATTTTAGGCACTAACAAAAAACTGATAATTAGAACAAAATTGTTTCACCTGTGGCTGTTTTGTGGTTTATTTTATTCTCTAACAAATTGTGAAGGAAAAAAGTATTTTTCCTACAACCTTTTTTGCTTTCAAATACTTTGTTAGAAAAAAAATCTATTTTAAGTACCAGTAGAATTCATCATATTATGACAGGAAAGCAAAATTGTTTCATTTATAAGATCTTCTAACAGCATGAAACTAACCCCATGGTCTCTGAGACAGAAATTCTGCCAGCTATAGACTTATAAAGAATCAGCAGAGAAAAATAAGTTTCTCAGATGGAACTGTTAGTTATGATATGAAGAATGTGTATCACCGACAGATGTTATAGTTATTTGTATGATAAATCCTGATCACCACTGTAGGCATTTTGCAGCCTTCTTTTAAGTTACAGCTCAAGTTCCAATTAATCTTCTTTTGACAATGTTTGTCTAATATTTCAGCGCTGAACAACATTTCCAGGGTTACATTTGCAGTGAGCCTACTGGGTACTTTAAGTGCTGTATTTCTGACTTTGTACTTGTTTCAGAAAGACTTCTTTTAATTCTTCAATGCTTCACAAATATTTCTAGGAAAGACAAGTATAATAGCATTGATAAATGTTTATTAAGGGCACATCTAGACTTGCAAGTTAACTGGAATTAACACTGGAGCTAATTTAGAGCAAGCAATAGTTGTAGAACAACTCCCTGGGAAAAAAATACACATTCTATAATAAAATTACATCATTCTCACATTCAACACTTGGACTGTTTATCTTATTTAACATAAGATAAATGAGAACAAAGCATGTTTGTTCCAGTTTGTGGAACATTACTTAGGAATGACAGTCTAGGGAATTCAAAATGAAATGAGGGATGTGAAATACCTCAAGGTGTCTCCAAGAAACCTGAGGTTGCATAAATACAGACTCAGATGCCAGCAACCCTTTTTTAAACCTATATTAGCACTTTTCAAAGGCCTGTATAATGCAGAACATGGTGCTACATAGGGCATTGCACCTCCCCATACAAAAAAAAGGGATTTTTTTAAGAGGATACCATCACCAACACATCCTGAGTGAATGCATCCTGTTCACTCAGAGGCAGCAGGAGGTCTGGGATTATTGTCTGGTTTCAGAAAGTTATAGCAAATTCTTTGGTGGGGAAACAAAACCAGAGATATTTTACTTGGGTAGTAGATGTTGAGTTGATGTTGCCGGTCTCCTCTGCTTTTACAAAAGAGAAACTTGGAGCCCTTGTGCCTTCAACTGTTATGAACAGCTTCCTAGGGAAGAAATGACTGCTCTCCCTACAGGGAAGGTGACTGTACCTCTCACAAAGATAAGGGAGTTTTCAGCCTTGATGTTGCTTGGTTTTAACATCTACCCCTTGGTTGCTAGCCGAAACCTGTGCCAAAAGGCACAGCACTGATGAGTCTGAGGCATTAAACCTCAGTAATTCTCAGTTCCAAGTACAGCATTTCGGGCAAAGATTAAAATGGGACCAAGAGCTCAGGGCAGAAGGGCCTGGTGCCATTTACTGAGCAGGTCCACACCTCAGCTGCAATAGTGGCAAACTTTTACCGCTGCCCTAGGAAAAGCCATGCTCCTGCCTTCGCTGTCAAGGGAGCAGCAGGTAGAATAGTGAGTGTACCTAACAGGAGAACTGCTTCAAAAGAGAGTCAGAAAACTACTTGTAGCTTAAACCTCCAAGGAGACTGAAGCTCTGCAGAGAGCATTTTCCCTTCAACAGAAAAGCAGACATGCGACATTCTGCTCCACACCCTAGTTTTGGTGACTGCACTAAAATAAAGGGGATAATGGCAGATAATGTGTGAAGCTGTCCCCCCTGCAATCCCCTCCATGTTTTGTCAAGATTCAAAAATCAATCTTAGGATAGAGTTTATTCAAGCAATATTTAAAGCAAGTAATCTCAAACTCACAGACTAAAATCATAATAGGAGCAAGATGATGCAAGTATACAAGAGGTAGGCATTAGCTATTTAAGTGCTTCCTGCTGTAGATTTCACTCCCATATAGTTCCAAAGATAAAATCTAATGTAGAAAGAAAAAGCAACATAATGCCTCACATTTCAAACACAAATCATGCTGTAACTGGGATAAAAGGAAACGTGCTATTCCGTAAACAGCCTGATTAATATATATTGTAAAATTCATAACATTATAAGCAATTATAATCACGGCATTAAGCAAATTATATAGAAGATAACATTGGCCTAAAACCAAAATTGCCATAATGATATCAAGTTTCCTGTTTAAAACAGAGTTTTTCATCTTAACAAAAAATGCATTTTGAATTACCTTTTCAGGCAATGGATATTTCACCTAGCTTCAGGACAATAGCCTATTCTTAATTTATTATTGTTTAAGGAACACCTAGGAATAGTCAACTGAGTAAGTAACAATTTGGTATTAGGATATCTGGTTTTTTCCTCCCACTGCTCCTCTGTTAGCTGTCCTGTGTTTTTTGTCTTGTTAGATACACATTAACCTGTTAGACTGACCTTCACTTCCCTCCCAATCCCTACAACACATTACAATTCTTTAAAAAGTCATCTTGGGAGAGACTGCCTTTTGGTAATCCTGCTCAACTGAGCTCTACAGACTGGTCTGGCATGCATTGTGTACGTGCATTTGTCACGAAAATTTGATGACAAATCATCTGTTTCCTGACAGATAGGCTGCACTGACTTCAAATTCCCATGAAATGTTTTTGTCCACCAGGAAGAAAAACATTCTCCTCTATTACAGTGATCATTTTCAAATTTCGATCCTCCATTTGCTTTAGTCTGTATTATCATTTATTTGTATTATAATTTTTCTGGATCAATTAAAGCCTGTTGCAAGATACATCTTCCCGATCATCTTTTGGGAAAATGTAAAGAGACCAGAACTAATGAAAGGAATGAAAGCAAATGTTTCACAGTAACAATGCTGTTTTCAGAGGGTGAGAAATGAAGATCCTTTTTAAGACTGACCTACCCCAGTTTGTTTAAAACTAAACTGAACTTGAACTGATAAACTACTCTTTTGAGATTAACCTGAATAGTGTACATTCAGTAAAACACTGTAAATGTAAACATACCTGAATTGGAGTCAAACTTTGTTTCTGACCTGAAAAAGAAAATAAAAAGATCGTAAGTTACAAGAACTGCTTTATGCCATATAAGCCATTTGTCAGACTGATCCCTCCAGCAAATACCATCTTTAACCAGACTGTCTAACTCTGTACATTAATATTTAATGCATTTCAAGGCATTTGAACCCAAATAATAACTATTATCTTTAATATTTTACTGTTTTCTACACTGTAGAGTTACAAAGAAGATATCTTAAAAGACAAATCACAAAAATAAGAAAATAAAACATAAATTTAAACCAGGATTAAATGATATACTATGAATCATAGCATACAGTTGTTTGCATTAAATAAATAGTTTTCATTCATTTTCGTTTTTGAAAAGTCATTTAGAAGATTTAATTCATTCATGGATGTTTCCAATCTATTTTTGAAGCAGATACCATTTCATTAATGTCATATGTATTGTATCCAATGATCTGTATTTAATTGTGCAACATCCTAGGAGGTTTTTGTTTGTGTGTGTCTTCAATTTACTCATTCTGCACATAGGAGTAAGTGGTTTGATTTTCTTAAAAGTGGAAAGTGGGGGGTGGGAGAGAGGAAGGGAGCCAGACCTAAATTTTAACTTGTTTTAAAGTCTTTGCAAAAAGACAATGATGTGTGCATTATGCACCATTAGCTTTGGTCGTGCACTACAGATTTTTCTCTCTCTAACAAGTAGTGTTTTCTTCTAAGGGCTTAGCACTTAGCAAATGAACTCTATAACCTGTATATTTAATAAAAGGAAGAAAAAATTAGCCCTTGTGGGAACATCATGTTTCAGATATTGGTTAATAATACTTGTAAATGTAGAAGCCTTTGATGGTCTCAATTCAACTGTGGGAAAACTTAAGTTGGGTAATTACTCAAGATGCTGCTGATGTGCTGTCAAGCAGAATTAACCCTATGACTAGGGCTATCTACACAATCTGCTACAAGACAGCATTGTCTATATTGAGCTCTCAAACCAATTAACAGGCATGTTCCAATCAGATTTATATCGCCCGCTAACAATCAGTTGTACACATGGTCATGGCTGTCACAGCAGGACACAAGGTCTGACCAGCAGGAGACCTGTTAAAGCATGTTACGTTGGCAGCAAAATGCATTTCCCCAGAAATTCTAAGGAGGAAGTACAATGTTGGATCCTTTTACACTGCATCAAGGAAGGGATGTATTTTGGGAAGTTACAGTCCTTTTTTCAGAAACAAATGACTGAAGCTCAAAAACTAATTGCAGATTTATTTTCAACTTTTATTTTATAAGTTTGTACATGCCGTTACATGTAGATGTCTTTTACATGCACTCTACATTTTTATATAACTGGCATTGTAATTGTATACCAAATACCTATGCTACAGCAAATAAATATGAAATCAATCATAATTTAAAAAATTAACAGGTTCACACTATTAAAGTCATCAGAAAGAAAATAACTCTCTTCTCCCATCCTGCTCATTCTGCACCTTCCTGCAGTGCTCACAGTATTTTGCCTTAAATATAACTCTCAGGAGATGAAAAGGTGAAAGGGAAAAGACATGTCTTCATAATTAATAATTTTTAAGTACCACCAAAAACTGAACAACGAAAGCATGTTGCTGACATGCCTTCACAAATATCAGCACCAGTAACTGCCCAGGGCACCAGCCCATGCTCAGTTTGGCAGTATAATTCAATTGGTATTTACACCAGCAGGATGAAGTCTCCACCCTGTGAAATCTGGTAACCTGGGGGAAATTCCACTGAGTTACAAGTAAAGCTACTTAGTCAGTGTTTTATTTACAATATTCTCCTCAAGCTGCTGTATATCTGCCTACACTATTCTCTCTTGCTCATCACTGTATCAGCAACGCCTCACTACCTACATCGCCACAATGTACAAATCTTACCCTCAGTATCTGTTTATCTGCACAATCAACTTCTTGTTGCCTAAATTCTAGATGCACCCTCTTACTTGGTCAAACAGAGCTCTTACTTCTCAGCCTGAATGGCTTGTTATGGATGTATGCACTGCAACTTGTGGCTTCAACAAACTGGCCCAGGGGCCAAGGTGGCAGAGCGTGCATGGGGAGGAGGGTCACAAGGGTCACTGGGCACTGTAATGAGTACCAAAGCTCCAAACAGTCATAAATTACTGGACAACACATCAGAAAACTGATATGGGGGTGATAAATGAATCGAACTTTGTCTGGCAACAGCAGAATAGCTATGAAAGAAAACACAACATGGGAGGTAGTACTAGGAGCCATCAAGAGCAGGAGGACCACCTATGTTATGGTCACCATTTCCCCTTGGGAAAATTATGTTAAATTTAGGACACAGTACTACAGAAACTGATAGAGGTCTTAGAAAGAAAAAAAAAATGGAGGAAAATAATGAAGCATCTTTTGCATTGTAAATAAGCAACAAGTGGCAGATGTGAGAGAAGCACTCTGCAAGAACACAGTCACCTTGGCTACTTGAAGGAATGAAAAAGCTTACAGCAATTTTAATGGAAGCGGTATTTTTCCCTTCTTCCAGTATTTATATCTGCTTCTCAACAGCACATTAGACAAAAGCGTCAGAAACTAATTGCACATAGGTGTTAAAAATGCTCAACTAAAACATGGTCATTAAATAGGGTAAAATTGAATACTGAAGATACATTCCAAAGGGATGTTCTGCTACACACAAGAATATTAACTCTGACTCTTTTATATTTTTAGAACTACATTAATTAGAAGGAAAAAATCCTCATTACATTGTTTGTTATCATAGTACATACTCTGATATCCAGCCTAAGCACCCTACCAGACAAGATACATCTTACAGTGCCAGATCCTAACTGCACAAATTGTCTTTTATCATTTATCACAACAAGAGGAGAACACCCCAACACCACCCCTACCCTCCTACCCCCAATGAACAGATAATAGATTTCTGGATATTTTCTCTGCTTCTGTCTCCGATATAGGAGTATTCTGAAAGCTAGGTAATCATTCATCAGTATCTTTGGAATGGAGTCTATATGCATAAAGGGAACAAGGGTATTTATAAAGTGTTTTTCATTTCCAACTTTGATATGGCTCAAATACACACAACACATGGCAATACAAATGTCAAGTAGGCTCAGCTACCAACACACCATATGCAAGGAAATAGTGAGCTACTGGAAAGATTTAGCTAAGCACAAGCTGCTGCAATACTTTTAAAGATCCCAGGAATAATTAAGTCAAACACAGACAGTAGAATATATGATGGCCATTTTATCTGTAAAGCAAAGAAGTACAGGGTTTCAGCCTGTTTCTTTTAAAAGACATCATATACCAGATCTTCAGACTGCCAACTACTGAGAAAGAGAAAGAAATGGAGTAATGATAATCATCATGTGTTCCTATAGTCTAAATTTTAAACTACTGCCTTCCTAAGTATGACTGAACTGCAGTTGTTCAGTGCCACATATTACAGTGTCAACAGACACACTACAGCTGAAGTTAAGGCACATCTGCTACTTGCCAGGGAAGCAGGCCTTTGTCAAAGAGAGAGGAAAGAGGACTTACTGCAGAACTTCTGCTGTTGTGTTACAACTGCCTTTCCTTTTACCTTTCATGATGAAGTATTTAACAGGTTTGTATAGGTTTTGTTCAGGGAACATAGGGAGCAGCCTTTGAAAGCCCCACATCCCTCTCAGAATCTCAGAAAGCCCCACATCCCACTGCAGTTCTGGTCCTTGCATTTTAACATGGAACAAGTAATTTATTCCTCTTGGCTTTATTGGGCCTTTGCATTAGCAGTTTATACCAGGCTATTCCTTTGCATAGTTGTGCTTTAAGGGTGCTAAACAGAGCATTGGTAGGGGCAGACATTCAAAATACTGCTTCTCTCTGAAAAGGACTTTGATCGAGTAAAGATCTGTTACAGTCATAAAGAGGATGCATCTTCAGTATGTCTTCATTTTCAAAGAATTTTATTCCACGTTGGCATGGGCAGTTTGCTGAAGACATGATGGTCTAGCAGGCTCCTGATGCAATCCAAGCCAACCCACGTCCTGATCCAGGTGACTGAGCAAAATACAATCTATCCTCTCTCTTTTGTGTTTACCCCCAGTGGTATAGAAAATACCTCGCTGCAGTATCAGTGTTCCTGGTACAGCATTGCTACCAAGCTAAAGAAGGCCAGGACAGTCATGTTCAGCTGTGAACACATCCCTGGGCACTGCGCTGATGAGAACCCGAGACAGGACCTAGGCAAACTGCAGGGGGGGCTCAGGCCAGAGACTATTCCCCAGAAACAGAATGAACCAGGCCACTCTGTTCCACAGTAGAAGAACTGAGGCTAAAAACACAAGCCATGTCTTGTCAGTTGCCTTTAGGGCCAGAGAAGAGGCTCTTTTCCATTTTATTCTTAAGTATAGACATAACCCTTCTGAAAATGGAAACCATTACCTGGAAAGCAGTCATTGGAGGTAGAGCTCCAAATAGCTTCTGGAAGCTTCTGAAAGTCAAGCTTCCAGAAAGAAAAACGCAGCAGTATTCCAATGTAAAAATTAATACCTGATGTAACTACTTATGAATTTATAAGACCTGCACCATCAGGGAATTTGAGAAGTCCCCAGGCTTTAAGAGCCAAGCAGAAAGAGCAAAGCTGGGCTTGCTGCCGTGTTGTTGCCAGGGGACAGATACTGTGGTGTCTCAGGCAGCAAAACTGCTCACAGATGCTGGACACCCCTAATGCCTGTCTCTCTTCAAGCCTCATGTGGATTCTCTGTTATAATGCAATAATATATATTATTTACAATAATATTATCTGCTATAATCTAGTAATATAGTTGAACTCTTGTTCAGGTCCCCCCTCAAAGAGAGCCTGAATATGTTCTCTCTCTTGATTTCCTTATCACTTTAAGCACTTAATATCTTTGAGGTTTAATAATGACTTCCCTGAAAAATTTGGCTGAAATTGGCAAACAGATTAAATGATACAGTTTTATTATTACAAAAGGATTGACATGGAGTCAGCATGATGCTGTATTAATTCCTTAGTAAGCCTGGTTAAAGAAAAAAATTTCACTATTGACAGATGCTCTGATAATTTCTGTTCTGCATATTGATGAAAAGCCAAATTCAAAATAAGCATTTTAACGTCAGAGAATTATTTAAGTTTAGGTTGGATTGTCGAGTCCAACCATTAGCCAAGTGCTGCCAAGTCCACCACTAAACTGTGTTTTTAAGTGCCACATCTACATGTCTTTTAAATACTGCCAGTGATGGTGAAGAATAATCTCTGGGTGAGTTCTGTCCAGAGTTTACTTTAATGTGACAGCTATAAACAGATAAATATAGAAATATATACCTTCTGCAGTCATAATCCATAACAATCCATCCTACCTGATTCTTACTTGAGGTACATATGTACACAGAGTAAAGCTTAAAGTAGGTTAAAACCAGCTGAAAATTACTTCTTCCAGTCAGAATGACTGATGAACAGTCAATACAAAGCAGTGTAAATTTCAAACAAGGGAAAAAATATATCAGACTTAAAAGTTTACAAAGAATACATTGTACTTTTACACTGAAAACAGCAATGAAATTCATACTAGAATCAGTATCTATACAAGGATGATGGAATCAGAATCTATACAAGGATCATCTCCTGTACTCAGCACTGGTGAGGGTGCACCTCCTGTTGAGTTTTGGGCCCTTCACAAGGAGGTGCTGGAGAGTGTTCAGAGATGTAAGGATGCTGGTGAAGGATATGGAGTGCAAAAAGGAGGCTCAGGGAAGACCCTATCATTCTCTGCAACTACCTGAAAGAAGGGTGTAGCCAGGTGGGTGTTACTTCTCCCAAATAACAAACAACAGAATAAGAGGAAATGGCTTCAAGTGGTACCAGAGGAGGTTTAGATTGGACATTAGTAAAATTTCTTCATGAAAAGCATTGTCAAGCACTGGAATAGACTGCCCAGGGAAGTGGTTGGGTCGCCATGCCTGAAAGTATTTAAAAGACATGTAGATGTGGCACTTGGAAACATGATTTAGTGGTGGGCTTGGCAGTGCTGGGTTAACAGATGGACCCAATGACCTTACAAGTCTTTTCCAACCTAGACGATTTGTTGATTCCTACACTGGTGAGAACCAACTTACTTCAAACAAATGTTATTAAGTAGAAGCTGCTGGGTTTGACAGTCTTTTAAGGAAACCAAGAGACAGTGAAGACAGATGAAGTTGCTTAAGTAGTTCTCTTGGATCTTATTAGAGAATCTACATCAGTGATGTCATATGGGCTCTCCTAGACAGATAACCAGTGCTCATTTTTCATTTGACTTCCTCAAAAAATGCAAAGATCAGAAAGCTTAAAGACCATTCATTAAGCATGCAGCACTGGTGCAAGGAAATTCCTTGTAGAGATCTAGCCTGGTGATTGAAATCCTTCCTTGTCGTGTGAAGGCAGGAGTGGTACAGTGTTAGTGGCACAATAACATTGCTCAGCCAGTCTTTCATTTTCTCTTGATTGGATGTCTGAGAGACGTTGAGAAGACCTGACACAGCTCAACAAAAATCAAATGAAAACATAACATGGATAAGGCTGTTGCTATGTCTGCTTGTACATGTTCAGAAGAGCCAACACCATTACCAAGAATTCCTTCCAGGAAGCAATAAAGGCAGCAGTGGGTGATTTATGAAGACTTAGCAATTTAGTCTTTGGCCCTAAAAATGGGAAACTGACAAAACAATAATATTTCTTTTTTAAAAGGAAATCATTCTCCCAGGCTTCCCAGTTCCCATCTATACTACATCTTTCTCACAGTCCTGCGTATGGTAAAGGACATGACCATAGTTTATTAAATATGGAATAGATTCTCTCCTAGGGCAGTAGCATGACTTGTGGATTTCACTCAGGTCCATTTTAACCTCCTCTTTCCACAGCGGTGGACAGAATGGGATTTTTGCATAATGTATATGAAAATGCTTTGAAAAATTAAAGTAGGCACAACCTTGCATATACAGTTGGCCCTTAGAAAGCACTGAAGATTTGGGTGGCATAGGTGGCTCTTTGTGACCTGATACAGAAAAATAACCTTGCTATGGAGACCATCCAGCCATGATAAATGTGGCTGATAAAAAATTAACATAAGCAGGTGTGGTTGATAAGTATAAGGACTTTTTCTTTGTCTTTTTAGTTTTTTGTCAGATCCATGTTCTGCACTGAAACATGCTCCAGCCACACCAGGTGAAGTCCAGTGAAGAGAAAGCCATGAAAAAACACCCTAGAGAAAGGTGGGGGCAGCAGGGCTCCTTCTTTTAGCATAAGCCTGCATCTAGATTGGAGTAAGTATAACACAAAACTGCATAAGGACTGGCTTGCAGAAAAGGAGGTCCTTGAGATTAGTTTATTTGCTCTCTCATTTATTGCTTTCTTTAGGCAGCTGTACTGGGATGTAGGAGACTGCCTGGCGTGAAAGTTCAGAGATGGAATAATAAGATTCAATAGCATGATTATGGATTTTATGTGTGAGGCACCTTTGATTGTGGAAAAAGTTAAAGCACGTCCTCCATAAAGCTTGGGAGGCTTCTCATAACACTAGCACAAGTAGGTAGATGAAGAAATGTGACATTCCTAATTGTTTCTTTTATCTTCCATGTGATAGAGACAAAGTTCTATTTTAAAGACTTACCAAAAAACAGGTCTTTCATCTTCAGTGTAAAATTCATGTGTTCCCTGACCTCGTGTGTCACATGGTAATGAAACAACGTAAATCAGAAATGTTAAAAGTTGAAGTTTGTTAATATTACTGCTGAAGCTCCAGTCTCTTTCCTAGTTAAACTGACAGGTCCATAGTTCAAATATATATATTTACAGATTACAATGACATAAAGACAAAAAAAAATTAATGGACATCAATGAGAAACAAATGTAAATGCAAGTTTCAGATGACTATTTGGAAATTACAAAACAAAAAACACCAAAAAAAAATCCACTGCAAAAACTACTTGCATTTTAAATGGGGCAAATAGATTTTCTTTGTATTGTACTTCCATCTTATTCCTAAGGAAATGCTTCAGTGATTTACACTTTGTGGGGAAAACTTAGTAAATAGCATACATTTTGCACTCTCTTATCTGTGTTTTCTTCACACTTATTTTTAGCTGTCTGGGCTAAATCAGTGACCAAGATTCAGAAATCTATTTTCTCTGGTTGAGGAAGACATCATATACTGATATTTTGAAGTCAGTAAACAAAAGAAGATGGACTCCTGGCTTCTGCATTTTTTTCCACTGTTGCCAGCCACTTCAGAACAACTGGCTGAATTTGATGTATGCCAGAGGTAGCAAGAGCTCACGAGGCAACACAAAGACTTTGGGGAGACTGAGTTAAGGCCAGTCTGATCTCGGGACACAGTTGGTCAGGTGTTTTCTTCAGGTGCCCACTGGCCTGGGAATTATTAAAATTAAAAATAACTTCCCTCTTTCCCTCTGTCCTTCCATAAAATCCACAGGGGTCTCAAAGAGTATCTGAAAACAGAGACATTTCCATATAGCTCATTTCACAAGGAGAAATCCAAATCATTAACTCAAGACTATGCCAGAGCATACTGTGTACTTGAGATAATAATGAGTAAGTCTCATATTGCAGTTTTTTCCCATTGTAAAACTATTTTGAAGGCAACTGGAAACTAGTTGACCTTCATTTATGTATACTACTGCTGTCCAAAACTCAGCCCACAAAAAAAACCTATTCTTTCTCCATAAGATGATAGAAAGGAAGCCAGTCTTGAAGGTAGAAGGTGAAATCCTGACTCTGTTGCATTCATTTGCTAAATATTAATTTACTTCAACAGAGCCAGGATCTCCCCCAGAAGATTTAGCTATAGTAAGCAGTGGAATGTCTAAGTGTCAGAGTAGGAAAAAAGGTTATGGAGACTTTGGTTCCCCACTTTGCACCTTCAAGCCAAGGACCGTCATGACATGAGACTATTGTCTTGGCTGTGTCTGGAACCATCAGATTTTCAACCCAGAAGATTCACATTATTACCAGTTTCTGCAGGTAATCCTTCTAACAGAGAAATCAAACATTACAGAGATGAGGTGCTTCTTTCATTTTACAGCCAGTCTCTTGAGGACAACTATCACTGCCACATCTGGTGATTCTAGAGCTACATCAATAATATTTTCCTTTAACCTATTACTGGCACAATGTTGTATACTATTACTGCTATCCTGACCATCCTGCTTCGTGCTCTTGTAAAGATACCCCTTCCAGTGAGAGGGACTGAGTTAGGGTTCTTCATCAGAATGAACAGAAGCAGCTAGAAATAAGAAAAAGCACATAAACAACAACTGAATCTGTGCAGAACAATGCAATCATCGAGGGAATTCAATCAGCACTGCTTCTAGCATCAAATTTAGGGCCATAAGTACTTCTAAAGAGTATTTTTAAATCAGCTCTTGATGTGTGCTAATTGGGATGAATAGAAATTCCGTAAGTAATGCAATTTTTGTCAGTTTTGCTTTCTTTACTAGTTGAATTATATAAAAAAAAGCATCTACTTTTTTCTCCATCATCAGCTAAAATGCTATATGTAAAATTATTATGGTATCTCTTAAAGCTATCTGTAAATAATTCTAACTGTCAAACCTCAGTATATATCAGTATATATATATCAGACAAAGTGAAAGACTTACAATTACTTGGTATAGCTTCATATAGAAAAAAAAATTAAAATTACTATTTTTTTCCTGTCATATTTCCTCTTTTACCTGAATGCTATCTTCCTATCTTATTTATCCTAATTTTTTACATTTACTATAAGACTAATTTTACTACTACATTATTTACATTGCTTCTCTTGTATTCCTTAAAAGGTTGAATGCCTTCACCATTCTGTGATTCTATGAATTGACCTTATACAATTATGTATGAAATATATACAAGATTACACATAACCTAAGAGACAGAAATCTCAAAACTATATTTAGCATACTCACTTGAATAAAGGAGTTCCACAAACAACACATTTGTATATTCCTTTAGCTTTATGGTGTGTGTACTCCCCCTCAAAGGCACTGGGAAAACAACAACACTACATTTTAAAATTAAATAAAAGAATTTGGGGTTCTTTGAATTATTAAAGTAGCCAAGTCTTTAGGAAAATGTTACAGAAGACCCCTACGATTTCTAAGTTGGCAGTTGTTTTTTATTAAAGGTAGCAAATAAAGCAGGCACAGGAAAAGAGGAATGTCCTCATTAGCGTGCCTCGGATGTTACGCATCGTGCAAAAGGAAGCAAATTGTCCCACAGTTCAAAGGCCACGACAACAACAAAAACAAAGAGGGGTAAAACTAGAGTCCCCATATCTGGCAAATGAAATGTCAAGTTTTTGTAAACTTGACACATTTTTTGGCAGTAGCTCAACCTGCCACACCTCGCTGTGTCCGTGCCTGGGTCGTGTGCAGGGCTCGGTGGCTGCAGTGCAGCGAGGTGTGAGGCCACCCGGCGCTGCAGAGCCGCGGCGCTGGGTCAGGCCAACACCGGCTGCTCGGGCGGCACAGACATTGTAGCTGAAAATGAAATAATTGGTCCAGGATTTCAAGCTGTGCACGCCTTATATTTTCAGTTGAAAAGCAATATTC
This sequence comes from Eopsaltria australis, assembly GCA_034509425.1. NCBI lineage: Eukaryota > Metazoa > Chordata > Aves > Passeriformes > Petroicidae > Eopsaltria > Eopsaltria australis. The sequence goes on along the minus strand of JAVTVJ010002921.1, from coordinate 5,123 downwards.
CAGCTTTAAGGGAATATTTTTCTAAGTTAACAATCTAAAAGGCTAGGAGGTCATTCACCTAATACGAATCAGCTGCGCTAGCCCAACAAAAAGCCTATGTGCTCAGCAGCTTGTTTTTATTATCCTTTCACCCTTTTTATGAGGTCCAATTTTTTTTATAAACAGGATTTTTAAGAATGACCTAATCTCCGATTGTTTGTGTGCATTAAATCACATTGTTGGTCCCGTACACAAGAGTATGGAGGGCTGGGGGGAAGGCAAGACAGGCCTCCCAGCAAAGGCCATCGTCTCCGTGCCCCATCAGGGCTGCAGCAGGACGGAGAGGGCTGGGGCGGAGAGGGGGACTGTCCCCACCAGCCTCTCTGGCACATTCAGCCACCAAGTTCAGCGCAGTCAGGAAGAGGTATTAACAAGGACCCCACGTGCAGCAGGGAGCCCTTTCAGCTCATGAATGAAAGCAAGCAGTTACATCATTAGTACGTTTAGAGCAGAGGTAAAGCCAGGGCCTTACGCCAAGCTCAGTGGTATAAATTAGACAACAAAAATGGCTGGGCCTTGGCAAGTTACCTTTGGCTGGAATCAGCTGAGAGAGAGACTTTATTCACTAAAAACAATCTTGGAAGCCAGTCCTTTTTTTTTCCCTCCAGGACTTGAGGCTGGCTTCCAGCGACTAAAGCCATGTGAGGGCAGTTATTGAAAATTTTTGACATTCCAACCACAAATGAGCCAATAAATACCTTCTCCACATGTGCTTCAAAAAGAAATTGGAGCAGAGTGGAAAAGAACTAAATTATGCTACCTTCTTTCTGCAGCCAAAACGTCTATACTTACAATGGCCACCTTCAAAACTCCAGCCTCCTGGCACAGGGCCATTTCCCTCGTGGTTCTGCTTACTGCGATGTCTTCAAAAAAAAGTGTACCTAAACCACTATTACTTCCACACGTTTTGTAGTAAACTAAAAACAGACTCTAAACATGAGCCTGGTGACTTTATAAGACATGCAGTGTTCATTAAAAGAAAAAGTCACACAAGACCCTTGGCCCTGGCCCCCCTGTTGCACATGCTTGTCTTTGCAGTAGTGTTAATTTGTAGGGGTTAGTAAACAAGTGCAGAAATCCTGGAAGAAAAAATAACAACCAACAAAACTTGGTAGGGAAGGTGAGGAAACAGCAGTAAGAGGAGGGATGGAAAAGAAAGATGCCTGTGTTTTCAGATGCGAGTTTCCTTCACCCTGCCTTACCTTTCAGTCCCCTTCTCCTGAGTGACATGGTACTGCAAGGGTGTCAGCCGCTTCCTCAGCTCCTCCTGGGAAAAGACCACCTTACAGTCCTTTTTATCCCTACGTGACCCTGCAAAAGGAGAGGATATAGGAGAAGGAGCCTTTTTAGCTTAAATCCTGAATAATTGCTTTGGCAGACAGCCACAGCATAGCTTCTGCATTCACTTGTCAATGACCAGACTGGTCCTTAATGCATAAAGAATGGCTCAGCTGAACTGCAGCTGATTATTTCTTCAAATATAAGTATAGAAAAGAATTTTTATAGAGAGTCAGGTGATTCCACTGGAGCAGTGACAATGTGCTACAGCCAAAGCCCTTCGGTGTGTTATACACTAAACTGTTGTGCATACAATCATTCACAAGAAAGTACCATTTTTTGAACATTAAAAAAAAAAAATCTGCAAAAATCCCAACTACAGCTGAAACATTCTTTACAAGACATCTATATTGGAGACTTACGGTAATGGGCATATGATGTTTAGCCATAATATCTGGCAATTTCAGTACCCTTTAAAGTAGCTGAAAAATAATTGTAGCCTTCAGAATTACGGTAGGGTTGATTTAACTTCTAGATGCATCCTCATTCTTTATAACAGTAGCCATTTTCTTTTTTCACTGTTGAAGTACTAGAATAGGAGTCCTAAGGAGTAAGTAATTTCTTTATGCACAAAGCTGTACAGGGTTCAACAATAAACTTGTAAAATTTCTTGCAAAGGACGGTTGCTGTTGAAATTACCCTCCTTTGAAAATCTAATCTTAACACTTTGCTTAGTTCACACAGGAAATCCAAGGAGTACATAAGGATTACTGTAAAAACTCCACATTTGTATAGTACAAAATTCACATTGAGAAAGCAAAAAACAACAATAAGGTTGCTTTTGGGAATGAAAATTTCCAAAGTAGTAACATAAATTGCAAAAATATTCAGGTAACTTTGATAATCATTGGCAAAAATTAGCTGACAAAATACAGCAGGGAAAAAGCATTCTAATTATAACAGTAATTAAAATACAATAAGAAATAAACAGTCCTGACAAAAGTATTTTTTGCTAGTAATGTATATACACTCATAAAAAGACCAATTGTGTTCCCAAAGTAGAGGCAACAGAGCTACCCATCTGTATGTCATTTAGTACAGGAGAGGCAATGGCAGGTTTAAATTACATGGTATTGGATTGCAATTTCCTAACATTGGATGCTTTTCTGCTTTTTTACCTTGAGTCATTACTAAGGAGCGTTCATAAAAAGTAGCTTAGAGCACAGATGCTTGCAAATCATTTAAGAAAAGATGTTTCTTTCTTCCTCCCCCTCTTCTTTTCTCAATTTTTTAATGTGTGGGGGTAGGTGAATAGGGGAGAGAGAAAAAGAATAATGCTGTTGGTCACTACTGACTAACCCTAGGAAGTATTTTCAGGAAGAAAAAAGTAAAATTGAAAACATCTGATTGAAGTAAATAGTGCAAACATAAAAAGCTTTACTAGTGAAAGAAAAGTATTGAAAAGCGACTTTATTTCATAGATTAGAAATTACTTTTGATCTAAACATTCTTAAAAACAGATTGTTTTCCACTCTGACCCATCTCATTAGCTGTGCTGCAGAGCCTTCGTTTTAATGGCAAGCTTTGAAAGAGCGCTGCTGTATGCCTTTGTTAGCTTCAATCTTATTTGGGAGAGGGATAAAGATTTCATTCCAGGTCTCTTTGTTTGTCTTTCAAGAACCACTAAAGCAGTATTCACACAAATTTTGCAGGAATGTGCCCTGTGCCATAGCTTACAAATTATTTGGTTTTGGTGCACTTAAAGGTCACCTTCCAAATTAGCAAAATTTTCCTACATCCTGGCTTTTCAACCTTAAATGTAAATATTGTTTCCTAACTGTAAGTGAGGTTTGTTCTTTATAACATTTGGTTGCTTATTTAAGGATGTCAAACTTTGGAGTTTTTTAATCTCCAAATGTGCAGCACTCTAGGACTAATAAGTCTTTCAAAGTATCACTAACAGGGAAAGGAAGCATATGCATTATATAAATAGCTATTGTTATCTTGCATTACACAGCTCAGAAAGAAGCTGTTTGAGAGACAGACTTTTATCTGTAATTTCAGTTTTAAAAAGTAGTCTAGAGAGCAACAAAGAATCTTATAAACCAACATCTCTTCACTTTTTAAAATATCTGCCCATAATTTAAAAAAAGAAATTCAATGTATTCCTTAACTGCTGCTGCTGCAAAAAAGGCAAACTAAGCATAACTTCACTTTGGAAAAAAAAGAAAATACTTAGTGTTTTAAAAAATGGTCAGTATGCCCCCTTTCTTTCCTTAAATAATTTTTGATCTCTTTTACAAATGTAATGTGCTCCAACCTTTAGGTTCACAATATGCATTAGAAAATTTCAAGATGCCACATGATCCACAATAATGATCAGAAATAGGAAGCATGTTAAACAACGATCTTTGGCATGCTTTGTTTTAATAATTAACTGTATGTTTTATAATACAAACAATTATTTGGGTCAGCAGGGGAATTTTGCCAAACTGCAATGGGGTAAAATGCAAATGACCCCAATAAAGGATTCTTCAAGTTTGTAATTTGGGTATTGATCAACAAAAAGTTGCACTACAAATTATAAAGGAAATCTCTTGGTCCAGCCCTCAGCATTCAAGAATGGCCCCATTCAATTAACTGCACTTATTATTTTACTGCTAGCAACAAACAGATAGCTCAGTAAATGGATCACGCTATTTCCCTACTGCCATAGAGGCAAGGAGGTAAAGCAAGACTCATCCCTGACTGCAGAGGATGTAAGGGTATGTTATCTGAAACATGGATAGCATACAAGCTTCTATAAAAAAGCAATGAATCCCAGAAACTACTGGATGAGACTCTAGGAATACATTCCTTCAGTTAGGAAAATAATTACAAAAGAGCACAATTTTCTGTAAAAGAGTGTCTGCTTCTGATTTGGAGCTATTCCTTGATGATATGAGATGACTGTCACATTCAAGCCAAATGCTTGTATCTTCAGAGGGGACAACATAAAGCTACACAAAGATACGCCCAATATGAGAAAAACTGTCAGTAATAATGGAGCTGTTATCGAACTCATTACTCAACCAGAGAATAAACGGGCAGGCTGACCACCTTCCTCAGTCTGGTTCTCCATAGATGGGATGAGGTTTGGGCTGTGGAAAGGGTCCATACAGGCAACAAAATGCTTCAACAACTCAGCTGTAAAAGCAGGCTCACTGTTCACTGGCAAGTCATACAGTTTGAGGCGAACGAGAGAGAAGGTCATCAGTTCTACAAACAGCATGATATCAGTGTGGTTACTGATTAAAGGTGAGACTAAATGAAATGTAGTATGAGAATAAGAGCACCTGGATTCACAGGATCTATATTAGCACTCTTATTCTTTCGAGGCAATGACTTTTAGAAAAGCCCAGGACAGCTATGTTCTGAACTCCAGTTAGATGCAGCTCTTAAGAGGTGAATACTGGTCTGCAAAGGCAGACAAAATCCCCTTTACATTCCACTGCAGCATCGAAGGCCAGATTAAATCTCTCTAATCAGCACCCCATGGTGCCTTCTTTGGGGTTGGGACTCCTGAGAAGAGCAGTGTGCAGGCAGCTGTCACCAACAGGCACTTGCCTTCAGCCCTCTGGCAACAGTTACAGCAGTGCTAAAGGCACTTAAGATCATGGAGCAGGATGGAAGGCTTTGTGAGGAAAAGACAAGGCCCACAAATCTTAATGCATTAAAAAAAAAAAAAAAATGAAGAAGGTGAGGAGGGTGGAACAAACATCAACAGAAACCCTTCTTGGAGCCTTCAGTTTTCTTGTGTTTAGGAA
>JAVTVJ010002918.1:0-45124 GCA_034509425.1 Eopsaltria australis | reverse complement strand
TAAGTCAGCCAACACAAAAACCAGAAGAGGCCACAGCCGCTCACACCCAAAACACCCCAAGGAAAACAATTCAGCCTATAGTCTCCAGAATTGGACCTTATGCAATTAAGAAAGTAGGGATCCAAAGATTGCTAATGAATCCAGAATGGTCCCTGAAGCGAATAGAGATGGAGATGCAAGTAAATGCTTCAGCTATTCGATCAGAATGCACTCCATTTCTTAAGACTTCCTTTATGGATTGGACCATTTGATTACAGAAACGTGCACCTAACGTTTTTAACCAGAAGAGAGACCTTACAAGAATGCTAAGAACAGGACTAGGGATCCTGAATACAATAGACTCAGAAGTATTAATAAACAAATTGGCTGCAGCTAGGAGTGACGTAGTTAAATTACAGCAACCCTTACAATCCTCATTGCTAGCCCTTAGCACCAGTCAATGGAAGTTGTCCAAAATCTTACCGGAGTGAGAAGGAATGCAAGAACAAAATCATAGACTAATAGTAAATACCATGGGTGCAGCTAGTGAAAATATGTCTCTAGCCCTCGGATGCGTACAAGCACAAATATGGATGCAGTCAGTAACTGCCTCAATTATCAGAGAAAGTAGTGAAGGCACATTCCCTGCGGAGGTCCATAAAGTTGTTTAGGACCATGCTTCTGATTTAGAAAGAGAACTTCAGTCATTGTGGGTTTTAGTTAACTTCACCTATGATCCTGTAACCAGCATGGTAACGGCCTTTGTTTTAACTATACATAACATGTCAGTGAGTCTGATATACCCAATAGTTCCCCTAGGACTAAACCATGAAGGAACCATCCTATATCCCTCGGAACACAGGATGTAGGCACGAAAGGTGGAAGGGAATTGGAGAACTATTAATATAGAGTCCTGTGCCACGAGGAAACAACTTGTGAAGGGAATATAAATAGTGATCAAGAAACTTGCCTGGATACAGAACAGAGTATTTGTCACTTCGAAGTCCATTCAGTCAATCAGACAACCCTGCTGGTATACATAGGTCAAAGTTGTGTGTGTCTCAGGACACCATGCTCTTCGGTAGTGGTGGATGGACTAATCATAAATGAAACCCAGTCCAATTTGTGCATTTGTAACTTTGTCAGAATTGAAGGATGTGACTTTTCTTATCAGGCACCAGTGATATCCCATCAATATATAAAGGCAAACCTGACCACTTTACAGGAAATATCACCTGTGCCCATAGAGATGAATCTAACTTTGGTCAAGCAACTATTGAGGCACAAAGATTTAAAGGAAATTCTCAAAGAAATCAGAGATATAAGAAAAAAGACTCTGATCACAATACACCATGATACAAAAACTATACGAGGGGTTTTCAAAAGATTGAATACAGACACATCTCATCATTGGTGAAGCAACTTTTTGGATGGTCACCAAAGGCGACTAGACTCCTCAATGCAGCAGTTCATCCAACTGTCTTTTTACTAATCCTAGTAAGTTTGTGTATGTCCATTGTAATGCTCTTTTGGAATTGGAAGATGATACAACGAATGGAGGTACTAACCTCATTGTCAAAGGTACATGGCAATGCCTGAAGAGATACATATCGGAGAAATAGAGAGAAACAATTTTTGTATTAAGTAAAAAAATTTACTTATTTTCTAGAAAAGGGGGGACTGAAACAGGGGATTTAAGAGTTAAAAAGGGAACTTAGAGCAGATGAGACAATATGATTCATTATCCTGTTCTCCAAGGACTGAGGAAAGGCTGAAGAGATAAGGGGGGGGCCTTCGAAAGATATCTGGCATCTATCAAAATGCTGCTGAGATTGCAGAACTAAAAAGGCCACCACGGCAAAGAAAAAACACGCATGTGCAAAACTCATGGGGTCAAAAATTCATGAGATGTAGACCTCTCTTACTTCATCCTTTCAAGCCCCCAGACTCACATTAAGACCACCAACTCAATAAAAGGGACGGATTGCGCAGCCGCAACTAATTTACATACGAAGCGGAGAACAGGCGGAGACAGGTAATAAATATGTATAGGCGTGTCCTGGGTTGACTGTATGATGCTTGTATCCCCAATCGTCTGTCCTGCTTATGCTGGGTATTAAGTTCTGTAGCTTTAAGTTAGGCCCAGAGAGAGAGAGAGTGAAGAGGGTGAAGGGGGGAGAGAAAACGCACACAGTTTGTCTACAGGAGTTACACCTTACTCCCCCGGAAATTCCTTCAGAGACTGCGCTCGAAGCGGAGACAGGAATAATAGAGATAAGCTCTCTGTGTGCTCTCGGAGTTTGCAGCTGGGTGCTCTCGGAAATCTCTCGGCTCTTGCAGAGAGAGAGAGAGACTTTATTTCCTTTACTGGTTTCTTTCTTCTGGGACTGGTCAGCATCTCTGTGGTCCAAGACATCAGGACAATCCCCCGAGGGCCCCCCGACTCTGCAGCCGGGCCTGGCCATCGGCCCCAGCCTCTGGAGGGACTGAGGCTGACACAGCCGCACCCACAAAAGGACTCCCTGGATCCACCATCTCTTCGGAGAAAGGAGAGGTTTCATTGTTTTATATCATTCAACTTTTGTTTCCAAACTTGTGAATATTCTGCTTATTAAATAAATAGTTTTTTCCACTTTTTCTCTAAGGAAATCTTTTTCCCGAACCGGTTTGGGGGAGGAGTGGCTGAAATTGGCTTGTCTAGAGGAGACCCCCTCGGAGGTCTCCTCCTAACATTTGCCCTAAACTAGGACAAAAATTTTGGCACCCAACGCGTGGGTCGAGAAAGTGGAAAAAACGTGTACTGATTGCATTTTGGTCGTGCTGACTCTGTATTGGGATAAAGCAGTCAGTAGCCATGTTGCCTGAGTTCATAGTGTCCCTCTGCGTAGGGGTAGCCATGTCTCTCTCGTCCCTAGGCTTGTTTGAGGTGTTTATCGCTTACTGGTCCCTAGGTTTGTTTTCCTATCCACAGATAGCTCCAGTATTGTCCTTGGCACGGAGTTTTTACTGTAGAGGGGCACGGATTAAAATTGTTATTTTGCTGGGCATGGTGATAATGATTTATAGAGAGGTAGCAAAGGTACTGGGGATTGTTCAAAATATGTATGGTTTGTTGTTTCTCCATCCTACCCTGCGTCCTAGTTTCAGTAGCATGTTTTGGGGGTTCGTTAGTAATGGCACCCAGTTTGTTAGAGGAGGAGCGGGGGGTGAGGCCTCCCAGCCTTTTCTTCCCTTCTTCTCCTTTCAATCTGTTACATCATTTTTTGAAAATGTTCAGTTTTCCCTGGATGCCAAAGATACCACCCTTCTGATATTTCAAATATTTCAGCTGGTGGGTTTCCTCTGTATGGCTTACAACTTTTCAAGAATCAGAGCTGATATGTCCAGAGGGACTGAGGAGACACCCGACCCAGTAATGGGCCCAGTTGTGGAAAATCCTGAGTGGTGTGGGGAATGGGAGGATATGGGCCAGATCTTGAAGAAATTCTCAGAACCCATAGCTTGGGACTTTCCACATGACCAAATACAGAACCCAGCTGAGGTGGCAAAATATCTGAAAGAGAAGTGTAATGATGGTTCTAAGGAGGAAAGGATCATTGCAATAAGCTGGGCCCTGGCATATGCTTATCACACACTGCTAGATACTGTAGGGCAGCAGATAGAGGCAGGGGGGCAGGAAGATGAATCAGTAAATACCCCAGTCACTCAGGCTGCAGTAAATACTCCAGTCACTCAGGCTGCAGTAGTCACCCCAGTCACTCAAGCTGCAGTAAATACCCCAGTCACTCAGGCTGCAGTAGCCACCCCAGTCACTCAGGCTGCAGTAGTCACCCCAGTCACTCAGGCTGCAGTAGTCACCCCAGTTGCTCAGGCCGCAGCTAGACCAGCCAGTGAGCCCAAGCCAGTAGCTAAAACAGACAGTGAGCCTAAGCCACTGGCAGTCGCTGCTGCGGGACAGAAGCGCAAAACCAAAACTGATTGACCAGTGGATGATGATGATGGCAATGGCGGGGGAGGACCCTCAGGGGCAGCCACTGACTCAAGAGCAGAAGACACTATTGAGTCTTTTTCCCCGAAGGATCTTCGTGGCCTAAATGATGCCTGAAGGATTTTTTCTGCTTTTTCTCCTGAATATTTCTTACACTGTTCCCTATATTCACAAGTATTAGCATACATACTTGTGATGCCTTAGGTGATAGTTTAGCCTGGTTTCATGGTGTTTAGGAGGCCGGTAGACTAAACACCCCTGAATCCACGTAGAGTTAGAGACCAAACACCCTGTTTTCGTGAGCCCTCAAGGTCTCCTAGTAGGATAGATTTTGTAAACTAGAAGTTAGCCCACCCCGGCCCCTTATTGGGCCCTATGGTTAGATATGCTAATGTGTAGAGTCTTTAATTATATACTCTATTGGAGGGAGGGGGCTTTTGCGGCGTGTTCTACCTGGACGGCAGAAGCCATCGAACGGGATCCTATTAAAATACCGAGGTAAACAACCCCCAACCCTTTCACTGTGTCTGAGCCTTTATTTCCTAAGACCAGAAAAAGGCATCAGTCATTGGCGACTCCGCCGGGACACTAGAGACCCCGAAGAGTTGCAGTTTTGGGCTGAGAATATCCCACCTAGCCCCTTCGCCGGCACCTACGGGGTTAAGCAGAAGTCCAAGGCTGTGACCGGGCTCTAAGACCCAGCACCTGGGATCACGAAAGAGGTGAGTGAAAGCGGGAGAGACGTGTTTCGGTATTGTGCTAGCACCAGGAGGGAGGTTGGGCGGGGGGGGTCTGAGAGGCCCCTAGAAAGGGGGTAAATTAACCCCCTTCCTGCAAAATCGTGGTAAGGAGAGGACGCTCTCCAGTTAAACCACGGGAGGTTGGTAGGTGGGGAAAACAACAAGTTGGTTCAGTGGCTTAAGGCGCTGAACTGAAAATTACGAAGCCGGGAATTGCAGGTTCGAGTCCTGGTTGAGAAAACCTTAACAAGTTTTCTCGTGTGTGCAGTTTGGCTGTTTAAGGCTTGTTTCTAAGCAGTTACCACTACAGAGAGGGACGGTTTTTTCCTCGCCGATTTCTCTTTTTATAAGTAAAATGGGGTGTAACTTTTCGGAGAATGTACAAGTCCCTGGGGAATCTCCATTAGATCTGGTATTGAAAAACTGGCGATATTTAACAGGAAGGAGAACCCCCCTGGACACACAGGAGCTGATAAGACTCTGTACACGGGTCTGGCCGACGTTAAAATTAAGAGGACAGAAAGTGTGGCCATGCTTTGAGAGTCTAGAAAATGAAATAGTCACAGAGCTAATGGTAGAATTGCGAGCTCTGCGCAGGTTTGATGAGTTAAAATACGCAGAACTTTTTACCATATTACTGAATAGAGAGGAGGCGTATGAAGTGCAGAAAAGCTGTTTGGAGATGGCTGTAAAAGAGAAAGAAAACGTAAAGAGGAAGAGGAGAAGGCAGCTAGTGACTAACGAAACAGAGGAAACAGATGTTATGGACATGGTGGCCCCAGCTTTGCGTACGGGCAGGGGGGGATCGCCCCCCGTGCCACCGCCGCCATTACAGCCGGTGCACTTGGGGGCAGGCGATGGAGGCGCGCAGCCGGCGTCCCCTCCCCCACCCCCACAGGCTCCGCAGCCAGCACCCCCCCCCCGCTCCACAGCCAGCGCCCTCACCCCCATCCCCATCCCCACCCCCACCGGCCCCGCCGGCTCCGCCGGCGCCAGCGCCCCCTCCCCCTCCTCCTCCTCCCCCGCCCGCTCCGAACGCGGGGGCAGGGGCGGAGACCAGCCGGCCCCTCGACCATCCGGGGGCTGGGCGTGGGGCGGGGGGGGAGGCAAGCAGGCCCTCGCCCCCTGACCACTCTGGGGGCAGGGAAAGGCGTGGGGAGGGGGCGGGCTGGCCCTCGCCACCTGACCGCCCACGGGGTGGGCACGGGGCAGGGGCAGAGGCCGGCTGGCCCTCGCCACCTGACCGCCCACGGGGTGGGCACGGGGCAGGGGCAGAGGCCGGCTGGCCCTCGCCCCCCGACCGCCCACGGGGCGGGCACAGACCGAAAGCGGAGGCCGATTGGCCCCCTGACCACACAGGGGGCGGGCGAAGGCACGGAGAGGGCGGAGAGGGGGCTGGCTTGTTGCTGGCTCCTGACCGCCCCTGGGGGGGGGCGTGGACCGGGAGCAGAGCCTAATTGGCCCATGCCACCCGACCTGGCCCAAGCCTGGGATGAGTACCCTCGATCGAGGTACCCTCGATCTCAGCTTCGCCGCTCCTCCAGCGTTGGGGAGAGGGGCAAAGCTACCCTGACCAGAGGCGGGTGAGACGTGCCTGATCCAAGTTACTTTTCCAAAAGGGGGGACAGAGACAACCATGCCGGATTCCCCCTCCGCCGCTCTGCCAGTGCTAGGATTAAAACGGAATGGGATGATGTGGATACAGATAGTCCCCAAGAAGAGGGTGGCAGGAGGAGGGGAAAAATAGCCCAAGAAGCTATAAGTGCTGCTAGTCCAATTGCAGGGCGCACAAGATCAAAAAGAGATGAAAGGGGAAGGGAAGGGCCTGCTCTAGAAGTGCCTCTGAGACAGGCTGTGGGAAATCAGGGAGTGATTTATATAAAGACACCATTCTCTCTTGCAGAGCTGCAGCTGTGGAAAGACTCTGTTAGAAAGTATAGTGACAACCCAGAGAAAGTAGCCATACAAGTAGAGAGGGCTATAACAGCTCAAAACCCTGATTGGGGAGACTTGAATGTGATGCTGGATGAATTACTAGATAGCACAGAAAGGGAGATAGTTAATAAAGCTGCCATAGATGCTATACAGGCCCAAATTGCAGCTGGAACTCTCCAGGGGATGCCTAATGACATATACCCACTCGCTGACCCTGGCTGGGATCCCAATGTCCCTGAGCAAATGGCAAAATTAAAGCAGTTTCAGAAATGGGTGGTTTATGGGTTGAGATGTGGCCTTCCTAAAACAGTGAATTTTTCTAAATTATTTGAGATCAAACAAAATCCAAATGAGACTCCTACAGAGTTTCTGAATAGGCTTAAAGAGGCTGCATGGAAATACACAACTCTGAACTTCGAAGCACTTGATCAGAAGTACCAGCTGGCTTACATTTTTATGGGCCAGTCAACAGATGACATAAGGAAAAAACTGCAAAAAAGGGGGGTAATGGATATAAGTGAGATGCTGAAAATAGCCTGGCAAGTATATCAGAACAGGGATTCAGTAGATAAGAACAAACAGAATAAGCCCCACCATAAGAAAAACCACAATGAGGGAAAGTCATCCAACTCACCAAAGAGGGGACCCCGTTTTCCTCTAGCTGAGGACCAATGTGCCATTTGCAAGCAGAAGGGACACTGGAAAAATGAGTGTCCAGCACGAACAAAAAAGACACCCCCAGCTCCAGAACTAGCTGTGGATTATGATAGACAGCAATCAAGGGCATCACCCCCAGCGAAGCCTTCAGTTATAGTTAAGCTGGGAAATGAGGATGTTGAATTTCTGGTTGACACAGGGGCGACCTATCCTGTATTAAATACTTTAAAAGGTAAACTGAGCCAAGAGACTGTGGATGTGGTAGGAGCCACCGGGGTAAGTGAAACACGGCCTTTTTTCCAACCTTTAAAATTCAAATTGGGAAAACACTGGGTGACACACCAGTTCCTGTATATGCCAAATTCACCAATGCCATTATTGGGCAGAGATTTATTGGAGAAATTAGAGGCAGAAATTAAATTCTCCAGAGACGGGGGAGTAAAAGTCATAATTCCCGAATCTAAATTCATAGAAGCAGCAGCTATTCTTATACAGGAATGCCATGGAGAAATTCCCAAAGAAATAGAAGATGCTGTCAGTTCTATAGTATGGGTCAATGATATCCCTGGGAGATCCAAAAGAGCTGAACCTGTAAGTATTACACTCAAAGCAGGAGCTACACCGGTAAGGCAAAAACAATACCCTCTGAAATTAGCAGGTCGCAAAGGACTAGCACCCATAATTGAGAGGTTTCTCAAATGTGGGTTGCTAGTGGAATGTGAATCCAAGTATAACACCCCAATTATACCAGTGAAGAAAGCAGATGGTAAGAGTTATCGATTAGTGCAGGATCTAAGGGAGATTAACAAAATAACAGAAGACATATATCCAGTTGTAGCAAATCCTTACACACTTTTGACGACACTAACAGATGAATTAGGGTGGTTCACTGTTTTAGATCCTAAAGATGCCTTTTTCTGCATTCCTGTGCACAAGGACAGCCAAGAAATTTTTGCCTTTGAGTGGGAAAATGCTGAAACAGGACGGAAGACCCAGCTCACCTGGACGGTCTTGGTTCAAGGCTATAAAAATAGTCCAACCCTATTTGGAAACCAGCTGGCAAAAGAACTGGAGGACTGGAGGAAACAGGAGCCAGGAGGAGTTGTTCTTCAGTATGTTGATGACATCCTAGTGGCAACCAGAACGTGAGATGAGTGTATCCAGCTAACCGTAAGTCTGTTGAACTTTTTGGGCGAGACTGGTTATTGAGTCTCGAGAGAAAAGGCCCAGATTGCCAGGGAAACAGTAGTTTGCCTGGGGCTGGAAATTTTCCGTGGACACCGACAACTCAGCAAAGAGCAGAAAGAAGCTATCTGTCGCCTTCCCGAGCCCCACACTGTGAGAGAAATGCAAGCCTTCCTGGGAATGGTAGGTTGGTGTCGCCTATGGATATCAAACTATGGACTGCTGGTAAAACCTCTGTATGAGGTCCTTAAGGCAGCTGAAAAGGGAACAATCATGTGGACAGAAAGTGCAAGGGCTGCCTTCAAACAGTTGAAACATTCCCTAATGTCTGCCCCAGCCTTGGGGCTGCCGGATTTGAATAAGCCTTTTGAACTCTTTACATATGAGCGACTGAATGCTGCTCTGGGAGTACTAGCACAGCACCTTGGGGACCAGCGAAGAGCTGTAGCCTACTTTTCAAAACAGCTAGACAATGTTAGTCAAGGGTGGCCTGGATGCCTGAAAGCTGTGGCAGCAACTGTCCTTCTAATACAGGAGGCCCGTAAATTCACCCTTGAACAGCACATTGTCGTGTATGTACCCCATGCAGTAATAACTGTGCTGGAACAGAAGGGGATCACTGGCTATCCCCTAGCAGAATGCTGAAATATCAGTCTGTGTTGCTGGAACAGGATGATGTTACTCTGAACAACATCTGTGGTAAACCCTGCAATGTTTTTGTCATCCACATTACTTGACAGCATGCCTGAACATGATTGTCTACAGACAATAGAGGAGACTTATTCTAGCAGACCAGACCTGAAGGACATTCCCCTGAAGAGCCCAGACTGGGAGCTGTATACCGATGGAAGCAGCTTCATGAGAAATGGTAAGAGAATGACAGGCTATGCTGTAACCACCACAGATAAAGTCATAGAGGCAAAAGCCTTGCCTCCAGATGTATCATCACAGAAAGCTGAACTCATTGCACTAACAAGGGCTCTAGAGTTGAGTGAGGGGAAGAAGGTAAACATCTAGACTGATTCCAAATACGCCTTCAGTGTTGTTCATGTCCACGGAGCTATCTGGAAGGAACGTGGCCTACTGACTGCACAAGGTAATGAGATTAAGCATGCTGAACAGATTCTTGCACTTCTGCAGAGTATTTAGAAGCCAACAGAAGTAGCTATCATGCATTGCAAAGGCCATCAAAGAGAGAAGAAAGCCCCTGAACTGGGAAATCGCTTCGCTGATGAAACAGCAAGAGGGGTTACAGAAAAAGGCATTTTTGCAGTGATACCACAGAAAGAAATAGATTTGTCAGAGTTTACCCCAAAATACGATCAGGGGGATCACAAGTTAATCAAGCACCTTAAGGCTGAGATCAAAGAAGGGGGGTGGGCCGTTACCTCAACGGGACAGGTTGTAGTTCCACCCTTCCTCCTTCGAGAAATAGCCCAGCGAGAGCATGAAAGTACTCACTGGGGAACAGAAAATCTTCTAAAACATCTTAGAAAGGTGGTAATAGGGAGAGGGATGACGGATATTGTGCAGTCTATAACCAGCAAGTGCGATACCTGTCGGAAAAACAACCCTGACACGAGCAAACGGGTTGTATTAGGAGTGACAAAAACAGGAGATCTCCCGGGAGATTATTGGCAGATCGATTTTGCTGAGATGCCACGCAAAGAGGGATGTAAGTATATACTGGTACTGGTTGACACCTTCAGTGGATGGCCTGAAGCTTACCCCTGTCGCACCAACACAGCAAGAGAAGTAGTAAAAGCCTTGCTGAATCATATAATTCCAAGATTCGGGGTTCCTCTAGGAATGTCATCTGACAGGGGAACTCACTTTGTTGCAACGGTAGTTGGGGAAGTCAGCAGGGTTCTGGGAATTGCCTGGGACCTGCACACACCATACAGGCCCCAGGCAAGTGGCAAGGTTGAGCGTATGAATAGAACCCTCAAAACCCAGATTTGTAAAATTTGTCAAGAGACATCCATGACCTGGGTCCAAGCCCTGCCAATAGCCTTGCTGAGAACTCGCATACAGCCAAGGCGAAGGGACAATATAAATCCCTATGAAATATTATATGGCAGGCCTTATCAGGCTCCACATATCCCGGGAGAGATTCATGTGATGGGTAAAGCTGATTTGCAGAAGTACTTAATAGCTTTGAGTTCCACTTTGCAGAAGCTCCAGAGATTTGTCGTGTTGTCCAGGCCAATCGGACTGGACACACCTGCTCATCAGTTCCAGCCCAGAGATTGGGTCTACATCAAGTGGTGGGACAGTGACCCCTTGCAAGCCAAGTGAAAAGGACCATTCCAAGTTTTGCTGACCACCCTCACTGCAATCAAAGTTGCCGGCAAGGGACCGTGGATCCACTATTCCAGAGTGAAGAAGGCTTCGGCTCCCAAGACCATCAAGAAAACAAAGACTGATACAGATCAGGAGGATGGGGTTTAAATTGTTCTTTACATGTCTGTTATCTGCCCAAATAGTAACTATGACTCAGGGTTTGTCCCATGATTTACACAAGGCTGTAATCCAAAATGTGTCCAAAGTTCTTAATAAGAACAATTGCTGGTTCTGTATCCAGTTACCACCTCTAGATGAGGGTGGTCACTGATCGTGGATTGGCATTTTAAGCTTCCAAAATTGACACCTTGAAATTTGACCAGATCTTTGACACCCTTACCTCATGGTTACCAAACTGGGCCTGGATAAGAGAAACATTTATAGTAGTTGTAATTGTAGTCATCATCTGTGTAGTAGCCTGCATGTCAGCCGGTTGTGTAAACCGATACTGTGGGTAATGTAGAATAGAGTAAGGTAGAGTAGAGACTAGACAAAGTAGAATCTTGTTAGTCTCTAAAAGGGGGGAAATGATGCCTGAAGGATTTTTTCTGCTTTTTCTCCTGAATATTTCTTACACTGTTCCCTATATTCACAAGTATTAGCATGCATACTTGTGATGCTTTAGGTGATAGTTTAGCCTGGTTTCATGGTGTTTAGGAGGCTGGTAGACTAAACACCCCTGAATCCACGTAGAGTTAGAAGACCAAACACCCTGTTTTCGTGAGCCCTCACGGTCTCCTAGTAGGATAGATTTTGTAAACTAGAAGTTAGCCCACCCCAGCCCCTTATTGGGCCCTATGGTTAGATATGCTAATGTGTAGAGTCTTTAATTATATACTCTATTGGAGGGAGGGGGCTTTTGCGGCGTGTTCTACCTGGACGGCAGAAGCCATCGAACGGGATCCTATTAAAATACCGAGGTAAACAACTCCCAACCCTTTCACTGTGTCTGAGCCTTTATTTCCTAAGACCAGAAAAAGGCATCAAAGAAAGGATTACACTCGACGACCTGAAGAATCTATAATTAGTTGGTTAGTCCGTCTTTGGGATGCGGCAGGCGATGTTACAATTCTAAACAGTACTGAAGCGAGGCATTTGGGACACCTGTCACATGAACCAGCTATTGACCAGGAAATGGTAAAGGGGGCTCAGCCTATGAGTCTCTGGTCACGAGTCTTGGGAGCTGTGGCACGCAGATATCTGTGTACAGACAATCTCTATATGCAGCAGACTCAGTGGAAAACAATAGAACAAGGGATCCAACGCTTGAGAGAAATGGCCGTGGCAGAGATTGTTTTCTCAGAGGATCCAAATACACCTAGAAATCCAGACTTGGTAATATGTACACCCATAATGTGGCGAAGACTTGTACGATTTGGGCCAGAAGAACATTCTAAGACTCTAACAATAATGAAGCGGGATGGTGGAGATGAGACTGTGCTTGATATGGCGAGGAAACTCCGAGCATATGCAGATGCCGTGCATGGTCCAACACATGCAAGAATTGCAGCTGTGGAAGAACGTCTACAGAAAATGGAAGATAAGATGGAAGAGAATCATAAGGCACTGAGAAAGGACCTTCTCCAAATCTCAGCAGTACAGTTCAGAGGTCCTGTTACCAAACGTAGACATCCCCCAGAAAAGGAGAGAAGGTACCCCTCACAACGTGATCTGTGGTTTTTCCTGTATGATTGTGGGGAAAACATGAGAAGGTGGGATGGAAAACCCACTCCTGCTCTGGCACAACGAGTACGTGAATTGAAGGAGGCTAAGACTCAGAAAGGAAGTTCTACCAGAAAGGAAGCAGCTCCAGTTGCCCACAGCCGATCTGCCAGATATGATGATGGTGATGACGACATGTTCTATCCCCTTGAAGGAACCTCCAAGATGTACACCCAGGGAAAGAAGGATAACCAGGCTTAGAGAGGCCCTGCCTCCAGCCAGGTGGAGGCTAGGGAAAACCGTGTTTTTTGGACTGTGTGGATTCGTTGGCCTGGCACATCAGAACCACAAAAATATGAGGCTTTGGTTGACACTGGTGCACAGTGCACATTAATCCCATCAAGACATGTGGGGGCAGAATCTGTCTCTATCGCTGGCGTGACAGGGGGATCACAGGATTTGACTTTGGTGGAAGCTGAGGTGAGCCTGACTGGAAATGAGTGGAAGAAACATTCTATTGTGACTGTCCCAGAGGCCCCATGCATTTTGGGCATAGATTTCCTCCAAAATGGCTATTTCAAAGACCCAAAAGGACTCAGGTGGGCTTTTGGGATAGCTGCTGTGGAGACAGAGGGCATTTAGCAATTGAATACCTTGCCTGGACTATCAGAGAACCCATCTGCAGTTGGGCTTCTGAAGGGAGAAGAACAACATGTGCCGATTGCCACTTCGACAGTGCATCGCCGACAGTACAGAACAACTCGAGATGCTGTGACTCCCATCCACAAGATGATTCGTGAGCTGGAGAGCCAAGGGGTGGTCAGCAAAACCCACTCACCTTTCAACAGCCCCATCTGGCCTGTGCGCAAGTCTGACGGGGAATGGAGATTGACTGTGGACTATTGTGCTTTGAATGAAGTGACTCCACCATTGAGTGCTGCTCTGCCGGACATGCTGGAACTCCAGTACGAGCTGGAGTCCAAGGCAGCAAAGTGGTATGCCACTATTGACATTGCAAATGCATTTTTCTCCATCCCTTTGGCAGCAGAGTGCAGGCCCCAGTTTGCCTTCACCTGGAGAGGTGTACAATATACCTGGAATCAGTTACCCCAGGGGTGGAGGCACAGCCCCACGATCTGCCATGGACTGATCCAAGCTGCACTGGAAAAGGGTGAGGCTCCAGAACATCTCCAGTACATTGATGACATCATTGTGTGGGGGAACACGGCAGCAGAAGTGTTTGAGAAAAGGGAAAAAATTATCCAGATTCTCCTAAAAGCCGGTTTTGCCATCAAGAAGAGCAAAGTTAAGGGACCTGCTCGAGAGATCCAGTTCCTAGGGGTAAAATGGGAAGATGGACGGCGTCAGATTCCCACTGAGGTTATCAACAAGATTACAGCAATGTCTCCACCAACCAGCAAGAAGGAAACGCAAGCTTTCCTGGGGGCCATAGGCTTTTGGAGAATGCATATTCCCAAGTACAGCCAGATTGTGAGCCTGCTTTATCTGGTTACCCGCAAGAAGAACACTTTCCAGTGGGGCCCTGAACAGCAGCAAGCCTTCACCCAGATCAAGCAGGAGATTGCTCATGCGGTGGCGCTTGGCCCAGTCAGCACAGGACCAGAATTGAAAAATGTGCTCTACTCTGCAGCCGGGAGCCATGGTCTGTCATGGAGCCTTTGGCAGAAGGTGTCCGGGGAGGCTCGGGGTCGACCACTAGGATTCTGGAGTCGAGGTTATAGAGGGTCCGAAGCCAACTACACCCCCACAGAGAAGGAAATCTTGGCCGCCTATGAAGGAGTTCAAGCCGCCTCGGAGGTAATTGGCACGGAAGCACAACTCCTCCTGGCACCCCGACTACCGGTGCTGGGGTGGATGTTCAAAGCAAAGGTTCCCTCTACCTACCACGCCACCAGTGCTACATGGAGCAAGAGGATTGCTCTCATAACACAAAGCGCCTGCATTGGAAAATTGAATCACCCTGGGATTTTGGAGATAATTACAAATTGGCCTGAAGGCGAAAACTTTGGTCTCACTGATGAAGAGGAACAAGAGCAAGTGACACGGGCTGAGGAAGCTCCACCGTACAATCAACTGCCAGCAGAAGAAGCACGCTGCGCTCTTTTTACGGATGGTTCTTGCCGTATCGTAGGGATGAACCGAAAATGGAAAGCAGCTGTGTGGAGCCCCATACGACAGGTTGCAGAAGCTACAGAAGGAGACTGTGGATCAAGTCAACTCGCTGAGCTCAAAGCCGTTCAACTGGCCCTGGACATTGCTGAAAGAGAGAAGTGGCCAAAACTCTACCTTTACACTGATTCATGGATGGTAGCCAATGCTCTATGGGGATGGCTGGAGAAGTGGAAAAAGGCCAATTGGCAACGTAGGGGAAAACCAATCTGGGCTGCTGAAGAGTGGAAAGACATTGCTGCCCGAGTAGAGAAGCTACCTGTGAAAGTCCGCCATGTAGATGCCCATATCCCTAAGAGTCGGGCTAACGAAGAACACCAGAACAACAAGCAGGTAGATCACGCCGCAAAGATAGAGGTGTCAAAGATAGACTTAGATTGGCAACACAAGGGAGAGTTGTTCCTAGCCCGATGGGCCCATGATGCCTCAGGTCATCAAGGTAGAGATGCCGCCTATAAATGGGCACGAGACCGAGGGGTGGACCTAACCATGGACAGCATCTCCCAGGTGATCCATGATTGTGAGACGTGCGCCGCAATTAAGCAGGCAAAGCGAGTGAGACCCCTATGGTATGGTGGACGGTCGTCCAAATATAAGTATAGAGAGGCTTAGCAGATTGATTACATCACACTGCCCCAGACCCGCCAAGGCAAGCGCTATGTTCTCACAATGGTGGAAGCCACCACAGGATGGTTGGAGACTTACCCTGTGCCTCATGCCACTGCCCAGAACACCATCCTGGGCCTTGAAAAGCAAATCCTTTGGAGGCATGGTACCCCTGAGAGGATTGAGTCAGACAATGGGACTCATTTCAAGAACAGCCTTATAAACACCTGGGCTAGGGAACATGGAATTGAATGGGTGTACCATATCCCCTACCACTGTTGAAGGTTGGATTTAGTTCTTTTCCTCAGGAATTTTTTCTCCCATGAGTTGCTAAGACACAAATGACTGGGTACTTAAGAGAAACAAAGCACAAGGCTAGAGCCTTTCTTCTTGGCAGGGTGGGGTAGAATTGCCCCTCATGGAAGCAGGGCTTGACAACGCGAGATTTGGAAAGACTGAAAAGCAAGGGCAGGGGGGAGGTCACGCTCTCTTGCTCGGGACCCCCGGAGCTGGACGGTCGGAGCTGCTGTCTGCTGAACCCACGGCCCCCTGAGAAGCCAGCATGGAGCTGCCGGTCTGTCTGCTGTGAGTCTCTGCCCTCTGCCCCATCGGGAGCCGACCTGTCTGCCACCAGCCTGCTCCGAGTTTCTCCGCTACATTGTAGCGGGGCTTCCCTGCATGTCGAGACCTCTTACCATCCCAGCTCCCTGTGTCCGGGGATCCTGCTGTGGCACCAACACCAGCTGCCCCCCCGAGGGTCTGTGGAGCAAGGGCCTCTCCATCCTTCCCTGCCTCGGGCTGCCTCCATTTGTCGTGTGCTACCTGAGCTCACGCTGGAGCGCCCCCTGCAGCCGCTGGGGATCATCACACCCAGAGCGCCCCCTGCAGGCTGTGACTGGAACTGCACCAAAGGGAAAAGGTGCCTAAAGCTGAGCAGGCTGCCACTGGGTTTCTGGTTCTGTTTGTTGGTTAACGTTATAGTTGTTGTTATTTGTTATCCTTGTTTTAGATATTAGTAAAGAACTGTTATTCCTATTCCCATTTCTTTGCCTGAGAGCCTTTTGATTTCAAATTTATAATAATTCGGAGGGAGAGGGGTTACAGTTTCCCATTCCAAGGGAGGCTCCTGCCTTCCTTAACAGACACCTGTCCTTCAAACCAAGACAGATTTTGGTGCCCAACGTAGGGCACGCGGGCATCGAGGGGAAAAAGGATAACAGTTCTTGAGTAACGCAGTTTTTGTGTGCTGGATGTAGGAACCTCATTAGGTTGCACCATGTGGTCTAGCTTATCCCAGTTCATATGGCAAGTGGTCACGGCTCTCTCTCTCCCATTTGCAGCCCCGTATCTAAACATGGGCCCTATAACTAAGGCTACGGTGGCTGTTGCACAGTTTGTGTTTTGGGTCAATAAGGTGAGGAATTAATGGATTTTCAACTTCCTCTGGAAGGCAGGCATGTGGATTCAGAGCTACCACACATTAATGACATGTTTTCAGGGTTACTTTAATAATGGTACCTACTGCGAGGAAGTGACACCAAAAGAAATGTTCTCACAATCCTTCACCCAGCTCTTTGGGCCTATCCCGCCAATCTTTGAGGGGTTCAAATCTTCTCTAGATGCTAATGATACCATACAGTGGCTGGTGTTGCTGATAAGCCTGCTCTATTTAGCATTC
Organism: Eopsaltria australis; assembly: GCA_034509425.1. Taxonomy (NCBI): domain Eukaryota; kingdom Metazoa; phylum Chordata; class Aves; order Passeriformes; family Petroicidae; genus Eopsaltria; species Eopsaltria australis. The sequence continues at coordinate 28,161 of JAVTVJ010002918.1, read as the reverse complement.
AGGGATAAGCGGGGTCTGACTTGGATAGCCACCCTGACATCTACCCCAGACAATAGGGATGAGGCCCCAGAACCTGACATGGCCCCAAGGACTAGGGATGCTGCCACAGAAACTGACCTGGCCCCGGAAACTAGGGATGCTGCCACAGAACCTGACACGGCCCCAGAGACTAGGGGTGTTGCCACAGAACCTGACATGGCCCCAGAGACCAGGGATGCAGCCATAGAACCTGACATGGCCCCAGAAACTAGGGACACCATCCCAGAACCTGACATTGCCCCAGACACTAAGGATGTTGCTACAGAGTCTGACCCGGTCCCACAACCCACCTCAGAAACAACCCACCTGCATTGGGTGGGAGTCCTGGTGAAAGAGATACGCGAGATGGGCCAAGTGCTGAAGGAATACACTTGCCGAGCTGGTGGGAAACCCTTCCCCTACCCCAAAGAGGAAGAGTCTAATGGGGCAGCAGAGGAACCCAGGGATGTTATAACCGCTCAGGCTCCAGTCAGATCAGAGGGGCAGTCACAGCCAGCAGTAGTTGCCCCTGTGGAAAAGAGGAAGACTAAGGTCAAACCAGAGCAGCCAGTGAGTAATGATGGGGAAGCAGGACCCTCTCAACCAGTAGGGAGGCCAAGGATTGAAATCACTACCGAGTCCCTGGGGTATGACAGTCTCCGTAATCTACGAAAAGACATTGTGCGACGGGGTCGTGAGCCTTTTACAACCTGGTTACTTCAGGTCTGGGACCTTATGGGTATGGGCGTGCAGCTGGATAGTATTGAGGCAAGGCAGCTGGGACGCTTGTCCCAGGACTCAGGGGTTGATCAGGTATTCGGAAGAGATGACGGCCTCCTGTCTCTCTGGGAACGGCTTTTAATAAGTGTAAGAGAGAGGTTTGTCAACAGGGAGAGAATGCAGGAGTATCATCATAGAAGACCATGGAAGACCCTTGAGGAGGGAATCCAACAGCTGAGGGAGGTGGCAATATTGGAGGTACTCTTTGGGAGGGATGGACAACATGATAATGACCCCGACAAGGTCAAGTGTACAGAGCAAATGTTGTGGAATCTGGCAAAGCTAGGGCCCTCCCAATACACCATCTTCATTGCAACAATTAATGCTGATGACAACCGAGAGACAGTGGGCTCCATAGCCACCAAACTCAGGAATTATGATAGTATGATCAGTGGCCCAATGCAGGCTCAGGTCTCTGCTGTGGTCAAAGACCTCAGAGAGGAGATGATGAGAGAGGTGAGAAAGGAGATGAGGTTGATGAGTGCGGCACCAGTGCGAGTCACAAGCCCCAAAGTCAGAGCCCAGCGCCCCCCAGCCAGGGAGAGAGGGTACACCCCACGATCTGAGCTGTGGTTCTTCCTGTGTGATCACGGAGAAGACATGAGAAAGTGGGTTAAGAAACCCACTGCTACCCTGGCAGCACAGGTACAGCAACTCAAGGAGGGAAATACTAACCGAGGCGGGGGGTCTACTAAAGTGAAGGTAGCCTCAGCCTCCCATGACCGAGATGCCAGATATTACAGAAGGGAGGACGATCTCTTAGATCCCCTCGAGGGGACCTCTACCATGTATGCCCAAGAAAGAAATGATAACCAGAGCTAGAGGGGCCCTGCCTCTAGCCAGGAAGAGGCACGGGAAAACCGGGTCTTTTGGACAGTGTGGATCCGATGGCCTGGCACATCAGAACCACAAAAATATGAAGCGTTAGTTGATACTGGTGCACAGTGTACCTTAATTCCATCGAGACATGTAGGAGCAGAACCTGTTTCTATTGCCGGGGTGACAGGGGGATCACAGCAATTAACTTTGTTGGAAGCCGAGGTGAGCCTGACCGGGAAGGAGTGGCAGAAACACCCCATTGTGACTGGTCCAGAGGCCCCATGTATTCTGGGCATAGACTTCCTCCAGAATGGCTATTACAAAGACTCAAAGGGACTCAGGTGGGCTTTCGGAATAGCGGCTGTGAAGGCAGAGGGCACCAGGCAACTGAACACCTTGCCTGGACTATCAGAAAATCCAAATGCAGTGGGACTCCTGAGAGTAAAAGAGCAACAAGTGCCAATTGCCACCTCGACAGTGCACCGCCGGCAGTACCGGATGAATCGAGACGCCGTGATCCCCATCCACAAGATGATCTGCGACCTAGAAAGCCAAGGAGTGGTCAGTAAAGCCCACTCACCCTTCAACAGCCCCATCTGGCCTGTGCGCAAGTCTGACGGGGAATGGAGATTGACTGTGGACTATCGTGGCTTGAATGAAGTGACTCCACCATTGAGTGCTGCCGTGCCAGACATGTTGGAGCTCCAGTACGAGCTGGAGTCCAAGGCAGCAAAATGGTATGCCACCATTGACATCGCCAATGCGTTCTTCTCCATCCCTCTGGCAGCAGAGTGCAGGCCCCAGTTTGCCTTCACCTGGAGAGGTGTACAATATACCTGGAATCAGTTACCCCAGAGGTGGAGGCACAGCCCCATGATCTGCCATGGACTGATCCAGGCTGCACTGGAAAAGGGTGAGGCTCCAGAGCATCTCCAATACATCGATGATATCATTGTGTGGGGGAACACGGCAGCAGAAGTATTTGAGAAAGGAGAGAAGATCATCATGATCCTCCTGGAAGCTGGTTTTGCTATCAAGAAAAGCAAAGTCAAGGGACCTGCTCGAGAGATACAGTTCCTGGGGGTAAAATGGCAAGATGGACGGCGCCAGATTCCCACGGAGGTCATCAATAAGATCACTGCGATGTCTCCGCCAACCAACAAAAAGGAAACTCAAGCTTTCCTAGGGGCCATAGGCTTTTGGAGGATGCACATTCCAGAGTACAGCCAGATTGTGAGCCCTCTCTACCTCGTTACCCGCAAGAAGAACGATTTCCACTGGGGCCCTGAACAGCAACAAGCGTTTGCCCAGATCAAGCAGGAGATCGCTCATGCAGTAGCGCTTGGCCCAGGAAGGACGGGACCAGAGGTGAGGAATGTGCTTTACTCTGCAGCCGGGAACAATGGTTTGTCCTGGAGCCTTTGGCAGAAAGTGCCTGGAGAGACTCGAGGCCGACCGCTGGGATTCTGGAGCCGGAGTTACAGAGGGTCTGAAGCCAACTACACCCCCACAGAGAAGGAAACCTGAGCCGCCTATGAAGGAGTTCAAGCCGCCTCGGAGGTAATTGGCACTGAAGCACAACTCCTCCTGGCACCTCGACTACCAGTGCTGGGGTGGATGTTTAAAGGAAAGGCTTCCTCTACCCACCACGCCACCGATGCCACATGGAGTAAATGGATCGCACTTATCACACAGCGCACCCACACTGGAAATCCGAACCGCCCTGGGATCCTAGAAATAATTACGAACTGGCCAGAAGGTGAGAGTTTTGGTCTCACTGATGAAGAGGAGCAAGAACAAGTGACCCGGGCTGAGGAGGCTCCACCATATAATCAACTGCTAGATGAAGAAAAGTGCTACGCCCTTTTCACTGATGGTTCCTGTCGCATCATAGGGATGAACCGGAAGTGGAAAGCAGCTGTGTGGAGCCCCATGCGACAGGTTGCAGAAGCCACTGAAGGAGAGGGTGGGTCGAGCCAATTTGCTGAACTCAAAGCCGTTCAGCTGGCCCTGGACATTGCTGAAAGAGAGAAGTGGCCAAAGCTCTATCTCTACACCGATTCGTAGATAGTAGGCAATGCTCTATGGGGTTGGCTGGAAAGGTGGAAAAAGGCCAACTGGCAGCGTAGAGGAAAGCCAATCTGGGCAGTTGATGAATGGAAAGATGTTGCCACTCGGGTAGAGAAGCTACCTGTAAAGGTCCGCCATGTAGATGCCCATGTCCCTAAGAGCCGAGCTAACGAAGAACACCAGAACAACAAGCAGGTAGATCACGCCGCAAAGATAGAGGTGGCACAGATAGATTTAGACTGGCAACACAAAAGGGAGCTGTTCCTAGCCCGATGGGCCCATGATGCCTCAGGCTGCCAGGGCAGAGATGCCACCTATAAGTGGGCACGAGACCGAGGGGTGGACCTAACCATGGACAGCATCTCCCAGGTGATCCATGATTGTGAGACGTGCGCCGCGATCAAACAGGCCAAGCGGGTGAAGCCTCTATGGTATGGTGGATGGTGGTCCAAATAAAAGTATGGAGAGGCTTGGCAGATTGATTACATCACACTGCCCCAGACCCGCCAAGGCAAGCGCTACGTTCTCACAATGGTAGAAGCCACCACAGGATGGCTGGCGACCTACCCTGTGCCTCATGCCACTGCCCGGAACACCATCCTGGGCCTCGAAAAACAAGTCCTTTGGAGACATGGTACCCCTGAGAGAATTGAATCCGACAATGGGACTCATTTCAAAAATAGCCTTATAAACACCTGGGCTAGGGAACATGGCATCGAGTGGGTGTACCATATCCATTATCATGCACCAGCAGCTGGGAAAGTTGAACGGTACAATGGCCTGCTCAAAACCACCTTGAAAGCACTGGGTGGGGGGACGTTCAAGAACTGGGAGACTAATTTGGCAAAGGCCACATGGTTAGTGAACACCCGAGGTTCCTCCAACCGAGCCGGGCCTGCCCACTCTGACCCCTTGCGAACAACAGATGGAGATAAAGTTCCAGTAGTACACATGAGAGGTATGCTGGGAAAGACTGTTTGGGTAAACTCTGTCTCAAGTAAAGACAATCCCATCCGGGGGGTTGTCTTTGCTCAGGGACCAGGCTGCACCTGGTGGGTGATGCAAAGGGATGGAGAGACCCGATGCATACCTCAAGGAGATCTTGTTTTAGGGTGAACTACTTATGACACTGTGCTTGTATCTGTATCTTCATGTATGTATATACCTCGAAGGTTTAAATTTGATGTAAGGTGATTGCATGGAAAAAAAATTCGGGGTGGAGAATGTTGAAGGTTAGATTTAGTTCTTTTCCTCAGGAATTTTTCCTCCCGTGGGCTGCTAAGACACAAATGACTGGGTACTTAAGAGAAACAAAGCACAAGGCTAGAGCCTTTCTTCTTGGCAGGGTGCAGCAGAATTACCCCTCATGGAAGCAGGGCTTGACAACGCGAGATTTGGAAAGACTGAAAAGCAAGGGCAGGGGGGAGGTCACGCTCTCTTGCTCAGGACCTCGGAGCTGGACGGTCGGAGCTGCTGTCTGCTGAACCCACGGCCCCCTGAGAAGCCAGCACGGAGCTGCCGGTCTGTCTGCTGTGAGTCTCTGCCCTCTGCCCCATCGGGAGCCGACCTGTCTGCCACCAGCCTGCTCCGAGTTTCTCCGCTACATTGTAGCGGGGCTTCCCCTGCACGTCGAGACCTCTTACCGTCCCAGCTCCCTGTGTCCGGGGATCCTGCTGCGGCACCGACACCAGCTGCCCCCCGAGGGTCTGTGGAGCAAGGGCTCTCCTCCATCCTTCCCTGCCTCGGGCAGCTGCCATTGCCGTGTGCTACCTGAGCTCACGCCGGAGCGCCCCCTGCAGCCGCTGGGGAATCATCACACCCAGAGCGCCCCCTGCAGGCTGTGACTGGAACTGCACCAAAGGGAAAAGGTGCCTAAAGCTGAGCAGGCTGCCACTGGGTTTCTGGTTCTGTTTGTTGGTTAACGTTATAGTTGTTGTTATTTGTTATCCTTATTTTAGATAGTAGTAAAGAACTGTTATTCCTATTCCCATATCTTTGCCTGAAAGCCTCTTGATTTCAAATTTATAATAATTCGGAGGGAGAGGGGTTACAGTTTCCCATTCCAAGGGAGGCTCCTGCCTTCCTTAACAGACACCTGTCCTTCAAACCAAGACAACCACGCACCAGCTTCAGGCAAAGTGGAGAGGTGCAATGGACTGTTAAGAACCACCTTGAAAGCATTGGGTGGGGGATCTTTCAAAAATTGGGAACAGCATTAACAAAGGCCACCTGGTTAGTTAACACTCGAGGTTCTACGAACCGAGCAGGGCCTGCCCAATCCGAATCCCTGCACACAGTAGATGGAGACAAGGTCCCAGTAGTTCATGTTAGAGGTCTGTTAGGGAAGACTGTTTGGGTCAATTCTGCCTCCAATACAGACAAACCCATCCGTGGGGTTGTCTTTGCTCAGGGACCAGGTTACACATGGTGGATAATGCAGAAAGATGGAACAACACAATGTGTACCCCAGGAAGATCTGATTATTGGGTGAGAACCATGTTTAAATATCACTATTTGCTGGAGTTTACTGCCATTTTCTATATATAGCTATATACTGTATATATGTATACCTATATGTGTGTATAATGTATGTGTGTTTAGAATCAGAATATATTAGTTTTGGTAGTGAGCTGACGAAATGGGGATAAGGGGTGGAATGTCCGGGGTTGACTGTATGATGCTTGTATCCCCAATCGTCTGTCCTGCTTATGCTGGGTATTAAGTTCTGTAGCTTTAAGTTAGGCCCAGAGAGAGAGAGAGTGAAGAGGGTGAAGGGGGGAGAGAAAACGCACACAGTTTGTCTACAGGAGTTACACCTTACTCCCCCGGAAATTCCTTCAGAGACTGCGCTCGAAGCGGAGACAGGAATAATAGAGATAAGCTCTCTGTGTGCTCTCGGAGTTTGCAGCTGGGTGCTCTCGGAAATCTCTCGGCTCTTGCAGAGAGAGAGAGAGACTTTATTTCCTTTACTGGTTTCTTTCTTCTGGGACTGGTCAGCATCTCTGTGGTCCAAGACATCAGGACAATCCCCCGGGGGCCCCCCAACTCTGCAGCCGGGCCTGGCCATCGGCCCCAGCCTCTGGAGGGACTGAGGCTGACACAGCCACACCCACAAAAGGACTCCCTGGATCCACCATCTCTTCAGAGAAAGGAGAGGTTTCATTGTTTTATATCATTCAATTTTTGTTTCCATACTTGTGAATATTCTGTTTATTAAATAGTTTTTTCTACTTTTTCTCTAAGGAAATCTTTTTCCCGAACCGGTTTGGGGGAGGGGTGGATGAAATTGGCTTGTCTAGAGGAGACCCCCTTGGAGGTCTCCTCCTAACATTTGCCCTAAACTAGGACAAGGCGTTATGAAATATGCATGCTTTTTGTAGATAAATAGGTGATTAGAAGCTGTAGAAGACACGCAGGATTTGGGAGGATGCTCTCCCCCTGCGTCCGGCGCTGAATAAAATAAGTACCTACTTTACAACTCTAACAGGTTGTAGAGTCTTTTTACCACGTCTCAGTCCAGACTTTCCTTTACAGTCACCTCCAGCGACAGTGTCTCCACCACCTCCCTGGGCAGCCCATTCCAATGTCGAATCACCCTTTAAGTGAAGAAATTCCTCGCAATGTCCAACCCGAACCTTCCCTGTCACAGCTTGAGGTCATGTCCTCTAATCCTGTCGCTGGTTTCCTGGGAGCAGAGCCAAAGTCCAACCCCCACCTGGCTACACCCTCCTGTCAGGGAGTTGTAGAGAACGATAAGGTCACCCTTGAGCCTCCTTTTCTCCAGGATAAACAAACCCAGCTCTGTAGCTGCTGTGGAAGTTTCCTTGGAGACCCCAGGGGCAGACAACTTAGAAAAAGAGAAAGATCACTGGTGGAGAAATTCCAAAGGGGCTGGGTACCCCCTGGAAAGTGGAGTGACCATGGTTTAACCCAGGACAAACCAGAGTAGCCACTGCTGGTGTCCATCATCTCCTCCCTCCCGCCAGGGCCTTTGTACTATCCCATGTTATCTCCTGGGCCCCTTCTCTCCCCCATTCCATAGGACCAGGTAACCCTGGACCTCCCCTATTTCCCCCCCCCCCCCCGACCCTCTGGTGATTGGTTGTATGAGATAACTCTTAAGTCTGTGTCTGAGGCCCCCTCGGCCTCTTGGATTCCTGCCTCCCCTCTGTGTGGGGCATCTTGCAATAAAGCCACTCAGAATTAAAGGCATACCAAGGGCCCTCTCGTTATTCTACCTCAGCTGATAGCTAAACCGGACTTAGTTTCTGCACCACCAACGCAGGCCGCAGTTTCTCTGGCTAAGTGTCTGGAAGACGCTGCCAGAGTGCCCTGGGGACAGGGGCACTCATGGAAATATAGCCAGCTGGAATCTGTCGTATTAACGCCGGGCTGGACAGAGGAACCAGCGAGCTATACAGCTCCCTCAGCTGCTCCTCACAGGACTCATGCTTCAAACCCTTCCCCAGATCCACTGCCCTTCTCTGAACCCCCTCCAGCCCCTCAATGTCCTTCCTGAATTGAGGGACCCAGAACTGAGCACAGCACTCGAGGTGTGGCCTCACCAGTGCCCAGTACCAGGGGGAAGAATGGCTTTTCCTGGCATGAGGCCTAAAAGACAGGATCAAGAGGTGGGTGTGAGGGGAGCAAAAGGGAACATTATTGCAAAGGTAGTTTTAGTGATTTTTGCCACAGAATCAAATCGATTAGGAAGTGGTTTGCCGTGCTGTGGGGATATAGTCCATTAATGGCTGTCAAACACTGTGGCTGGATGTGGTATTTGGCCCTGGAAGCCTTTAAATGCCAGATTCCAGGGATGGGGTTAGCTGAGGTCGTTCACCCTGCACAGCCCCACTGCTTTGTGACTGTGCTTAGCAGGATGCAGGCCTGGGAGTACCTCAACTGCCTGTTCTAAAGTAATAAAGCCAACCATGACATTTTGGTTCCTTCATTTACAATGTGAAAAATTGTAGCCATTGTAGGTAAAATGTCAGTTTCCAATGTGGAAAATACCAATCTTTAATTAAATGACCCTATGGCTCGAAAATAAGCTCCTTTGATTTAATGCTTTGACATCTCCTGAGAGTTGTGAATGTCTGCTGTTAAATGAAATCGTGCCTTTCCACAGGCTGATCTCCCCAGCTGCCCTCCAAGTGCCACAGCCAGGGATTCCCCAGCATGAGGAAGAGGAGTAAGGTGCCTGTCAGATGGTGGACACAAGCAGGTAGCAGTCCTTTTACAGGTTCAGCACTTAAACAGGGTACAGCTTTGTCTTAGGTTACAATGGTATGTATTCTATCACCATCTTCATGGGATGTTGGGGCCGGGTGGGGCAGTGTTCCTGGCTCATCCCTGATGGCTGCAGAACATGTTTTCTAATGGGCCAGTCGTTAGAGCCAAGTGGGGCACTTTACTTTGCTCATCCCTAATGGCTGCAGCTAATGGGCCATTGAGTCCCACTGATAAACTCCATCATCCCATTGTGAGATGCCCCGCCCAGGGGGAGGAACCAATGTATCCCTAACTGGATATAAACTAGGATTTGAAACACCACAAGTCAGCTTTTCCACTGGATTCCCAGAGGAAGACCAGACCCTTCTACACCACCACTGGACCTTCAGAGGAGAACACCACCTTTCACAGGATCACTGCTTCACCAGAACCACATCTATCACTCCCAGAGGACTGCAGCCACCTTCTAAGTGGACTACTACCAACACCCTGACTGACAGGGTGTCAGGTTGTATTCTGATTCTGTCAGTGTTTTTGTACTATTGCATTTTTCTATTAAATTGTAGTTCTGACTTTGAGCCTCTCACAGATTTGCTTTCAAACTACCACAAGCTTACAAATCTCCCAAGAAATAAAGCCAGCAAACATTTGGGACCACCTACATGGCAAAGAACAGGTCTGATAGCAGGTTTGTGCACGTTGAGCCCATAATCCGTGTGCTTTTTGCTTACATTGCTAATGAACAGAGTCTATCTCCTTGTAGGTACAGTGAGATCTTATCTGCATGAGGGAATGTGATCTTGGAATTACTGTCATCTCCCATCACTGCATCTATGACTGGATGTTAGGCAGGAGTGTATGGGAGTAAGAGAGGCAATAAAGAAACCTTCTGTGAGACTGAGGAACAGAATTACTAGCAGCTCATCATGGCTTTTTATTTGAGCTCTGAGCTAAGTTCTTGCAGACAGTAAGACCTTATTGCATGAGCAGCAAAGAAAATTGAGTTTTACTTTTCAGAGGAGTTTAAAGAAACATTTGCTATTTTTTTACACTCCTGATACCTGTTTGTTCCCTTTGTAATCCCAGGTCTTGTTTTATTACCCAGAATTAATTTTTGGGAACAGATCTTATTTAAGCCACAAAACCCAAGTTTTTGGGAGAGCGGTTTAGCTTTTCAGTGTGTGCTTCACTGCCAGTAAGATTTATGTATCTCACAATTCTTTGAAGCTATCCAAATGCAAGAACAGTCCTTGCTTGCAGTTGTAAAATGGAGGTGGGTTGCCTGGAAGCAGAAGTGATAAATCTGATTCTAATTGGAATGAAACACTTTGCTTTTTAAAAGCCAAAGAAAAATTAGAGTCCTTGTAGATATGGAAAGGAGATAAATAACCAAAGAGGCCTTGTGAAATATAAAAAAAATGAGACAATTTGATTTTATTTACATGAAAGAAAAAATGGCTTCTGTCTCAGGAAGACTGAAGTATTTGCATCAAACTCCTGTTGCATATCAGCCCTGTGGGAATACGAGGGATAAAGCAATTGTTTGGGCCCACCTATTCTATTCAGATATTTTTTTTCACCACAGTTTCTCATGTGACGAATCCTTTTGTCCATTCTGCAGGTTACAGGTGACACACAGAAATGAAATGTGTGGACCATAACATTTGTTTGCAAAAATTGACATTGGTCAGCTCTGGTTCTGAGGGCTCAGATTCAGTCAAGTTACTTAAGAAATTTCCTTGCCCAGCTGAGCCATGGAGACAGCCTTTGTGTACACCCTAACTCCCTAGCAAATGTGGGATAATTCAGTTTAGCTTAGTCTGAAATGTTGGACAACTGTGCTGAATTATCACATCAGTCTGGGCTAACATCTTAGATACTGTTTTTACAGTTATCTGGGAGCTGAGTCCTGAGAATCAGCCAAGGCTTGAACTTTGGAAAGCTTTGGTACAAAGAACATCTCTCTATGAATATCTCTACATATATACACTCAGGGCTTATGCTTTATCCATCTCTCTGTCTATCGTGGGTTATGTGGAACTCGTGCCTCTGACTCTCTTATGCTGGCTTTGCTCTTCCTATCTTTCTAGTCTCAGCATTGCCTTCCTGACTGTTGGTGCAGTAGCTGCTGGCAACTCCAGATTTTGGCCAGGATCCCATAGATAATGTACAGACATAGCTCAAAGACTGACTTCTCTCTCAGGACACAAGGAATATGCACTATCCTGGTCTGGATTGCTTCCTCTGAGCAGCTCAGATGCCTAAATAGGCTTTGCTTTATTCTGCCACAGAACTATCTGCACGTCTGTGGAAGAACTACTAACCTTGATTAATACATGGGCCGCTTGCCAGCGTAAATGCCAGAGTGTTTGCTGTGACTTCAGATTTGCTGATTAAGCTTAATCTCCAACTGACAGGTAATTTGAAAACACCATAAAGATATGTTCCTTACAGGCTTTGAGCAGATTAAGTGGGGAAGAGGAGTTGTTATAAAGCACATCCAACTTCTGCAGTCAGCAGTACTCTGTGGTGAATGCCACCATAACCTCCAGAGAAGTAAGATAATGAAATGCATTCATTTCTCCCAGCAATTAAGTGCTACCATGGCCTGGAGAGGGCTCTGAGCCAGCTGGTAAAATTTACATTTAGTGTCAGGCCTTAGATTATCATCTACAGTAAAACAGCTACAAAGAGCATGAAAGTCACATGTATGATCTGAATGTTTATCTGCCACTGACAGATGGTATGACATGCTAAATCTGGGATCATCATGGATTTTTGATTATCAGTCTAGTATTGAACCTATTGCTATTGATACTGTTCTTACCTTCCAAGGGAAGATCATCAAAAAGGAAGTCCAGGAAGCCAAAAGATGACAGAAATGAAGCAGTAGAAGAAAAGTGACCCAAGTTCCTGTTTTCAGTCTAATAACCCTACTGTGGGCAGGATGTGTGAAGCAAAGGTAGTGCCAAGGACTGTGTCTAACTAACTGCTTTTGGCCCGTTCTGTGAGTTTAGTGCAGTGTGTTGTGTACCTCTTTCCCTCCCACATACAGCCAAATGGATAACTTCTTTTACAACTGCAGTTATATAACACTCCTGTACAATGACACAGGAGAGTAAAGATACTCTAGTACAATTTCTAGATGATCCAATGCAGAGACTGCTGGCATGTAGGGAAGTTGTAATGTCATGGCTTTATTTTTCAGATTTTTCCTTCCTCTAGTGAGTTGCAGATTGATTGTACCAAGTTGCTGGAATTCCTCACCAGCAGCTCTGATTTCTTTCTTGAAACCACCTCATTCTGTCACCAGTCAAAAATATTATCTGTATTTTTTTTTCTAATAAATTTAGTGATTTAAGTCAAACTAGCAAGAATGTCCCACTTATCCTCAGTCTAGCATGAGCAGCAGCCATGAAAAGTATTCCACACTATTTCCTCTAGGTAACTGGCCCTGCATTAGGAGCTCTGATGACAAAGTAATCTTCTGCCTCTCAGTGAGATGCTTTAGACTGTTTGCAGAGAAGAGCAAAATGTTAACCACAAGTCTGGTGGTTTTCTGCTTCTGCCTCTGTCAGTGCAGAGGAGATGAACTGACTCATAGCTGCAGAATAACTACCACAGACAGCACTGTAGGATCCTTGTTCAGGCTGTCTTCTCCTTTCATGACTGCTCAGCAGATACTGGTGTCATCTCAGGATGCAGTACATTTCACTCAACAGCTGCCATGCCAAAAATAAGATGAATAAATGTGCAGAAAAGCTAAAAACCAAACCGACCACCATCCTTGTTTTCTCTGTCCAATAGATGGCAGCAATTTGCTTTCCAGATCATCGGTTGAACAGGTCAGGAGCTTCAGAATACCAGAAGTGTTTAAAATTACAGGCATCTTTGCCCTTTTCTTTTGCTCTTTCTGAGTGTGAAATTTGCACCAAGAAGGCAGCAGACTGAGAAAATGTCTGAAACCCTTGGAATGTGGCACTGCTGCCAAGTACAGCCGTGCCAGGAAAACACAGATCAACAAGCAAACACGACCTAGGGCTCAGAGATGGGGAAGGGAGGTTTAGTTTTGCCTAAGGATGGTCAAAAGTAAAAGTGGGACTATTTTAGGGTTTAATTGAGAAGGAATTGGAGAGCCATGGAAAAAGGGAATGGAATGTGAGGATTCCAGGTCAGATGGAGAAGTCTCGGACAGCTGAGGAGCAATGGCAGTGCACCTTGTGGAGGAAGAATCACACACAGTGGACTGTCCAGCACAGCAGGCTCCCCTTAGAAGAAGTGACTTCTTAATGTTTATATAAATCTTCAAGAGGAAATTAAACAAGAATGGAGCGGAGGAAGCCTCTCTTCAGAAAGTACTGTGGCAAAAATCTCTTGCAGATAAGACTGTTTTCTTTATCCTGAAATGCACCTGTGTTCGTCATTTGGAGAGAACAGCTCCATACCACCAGATGGGCCACAGGGAGGGATGAGCCAGGCTCCCATCATATATTATGACATAAAGAAAGTATTGCTTCCTGGCTGCAAAGAGATGGTGAAAATAAAAATATTCAGGTATAATGTTATTTTAAATGTAAAAAAAGCATTATATTATTTTTAAATATTATTTTAAAAAGCATAACTCTCAACTATAGCCTGGGGGCAAATGAGTTCTTCATGAATTTTACCACTTAAAGCCTTTTTAAAAATCTCTTTCTAATGTTTTCAGTCATACATGCCCCTCATTTTCTTTTTACCTCAAATGTCTTGCTAGGATTTTTGGTTGAAGAGCTCTTTGACTCCACAAGCTGCTTTCCTGCTAAATGTGGAAAATGTCACTCTAGTCACTCATCACTATTTCTCTTTTTACAGTCTGGAGGAGGGAAATAGTGCTACCCCAGTGAACTGAGCTGCACTGGCATTTTTGATGGGATTCAGCAAAGACAGACCACTAAGAGCACAATTCCAGAAGATTATGGAGGTTGTTACAGTATGGAATTTCTCAATAAGACACCTCAGATCACACTCCTGATAGGAGATAACTGGATTTTTTCCTAGAGCATCTTCTTGGTCTACAAGCCACGAACCCTCAAATGTACTCCAGAGGACGTGGGACTGTATCCTCATCTTACTCTTGAGATAATGTGGCTTCTACTGGGTAGAAATGAAGCTTGCAAACACATCTCATAAATTGCAGCATTCCCCTGATCATTTAAGGGATATTCTCATGTTGCAGCCTTGGCTTGTTTCTGTGAAGACTGTAGGAATACCCCAGCATACCTGGGAGTATATCTCCTGCAAGGAGGCTTGGAGTGCACTTTGTTTAAGCCAGCACTGCCATTGAAAGAAGTGCAGGTGAAGCCATAGATCAGAGTGAACCAGGCCAGAGGTTTTTAACCTGGGTCAGTTTTTACCTAAAACAGTTTTGCTTGTGCTGACTCAAAACATGCTCACATGGTTTTGGTAGAAGGCTGGGGAGTAGTCTTTTGACCTATTGGAACAGGTCCAGAAGAAGGCCATGAAAATTAACAAAGGGCTGGAGCACCTCTCCTGTGAAGACAGGCTAAAAGAGTTGGAGTTGTTCATCCTGGAGAAGAGAAGGCTCTGGGAAGACCTTATTGAGGCTTTTCAATACTTAAAGAGGGCTTGTAAGAAAGATGGAGAGACTTTTTAACAGCACCAGTAGTGACAGGATAAAGGAAAACAGTTTTAAACTGAAAGAGGGTAGGTTTAGATTGCACATAAGAGTAATTTTTTTTCAAGAAAGGTGGTGAAACACTGACCCAATCAATCAGAAAAGCTATGGATGCCCCATTCCTAGAAGTGTTCAAGGTCAGGTTGGATGGGGCTTTGAGAAGCCTGATCCAGTGGAAGGTGTTCCTGCCTATGGCACTGGGAGAGTGGTGAATACTGGGAGTAATTTGGTTTGCAAGAAAAAGTAGAGAAGGAGAATTTTTCTGAGGCTATTTGAGGCAGTAAACTCAGACTGAAATTTTGTCAGAAAACAAAGTGCTTTTCAGACAGCTGAGGGCGCTGAGCACTTCTTTAGGTTAGCGTTTTGCAGGTTTGGGCTTTTAAGTTACAACACTAAAATGCTCGAATCACAGACAGTGCTGCTGGTGAGCAAAGCCTGGGCAGAGGCTCAGGGTCCAACATTGCCAATAGCTGAAAAATGAAAGACCCAGAGCTGGTTAAATAACTGCTTATGTGCTTCAGTACAAGCATAAATTTAATGCCTTAATTTTAATGGCACCTTGAAAGAACTCTTTGATCACTGGTTTCCCTTTCTGAAGCAGCAGGGTTTTGTTTATTTATTACAATTTCAAGCAGCACCATAAAAGTAGTACTGGAGAAAATGTTAGGCTTATATACCTGGGTCTTTATATTCTGGTAATCTTCTGTCAGTTTTCTCTCATCCTGCTTTTATCTTTGTCATTGAGGTCTGCTTCTTGGCATGACACACCTTTGCCAGAATCACCACCTCTATCTGTCCCGAATTCCCCAATAAATGGCCTCTCTGGTGGTGGAATCTGCATTTTGGGCATGTCTGTTCAGGTCTGGAAAAAAGACACACTGATTTCATTTCACCCAGACCATGATGCATGATTCTTTTAAGGGATTTTTAATATAAATCAGATTTCTCTGGATTCTCATTTATCTTGCATTGATTTCTCTAGCTTATTCAAGCTTCTTAAAATCATTCTGTGGTTTTTGTTTACTCACCACTTTTTATTAGCAAATCCTTAATTCCTTAGTGCTTCTAAAGCTTCTTAGGACATGAAACAATGCTTCTGACTTGTTAACTCTTATTATTACCTCTAGTGGTATGAATAAAAATTAGTTTACGTTGATGAAATACACTTAATACATACACTTATTTTATTAAAGTCAAGTAATTACTGCAACTAAAGTCTTGCTTAGTTGGATACCTCATGTCTTTAGAAGAAAGGTTAATCCACTTATTGTGGCAGTAATTTCTATAATTTTTTCAGCTCTAAAGGGACATCTTGTCTTAGAAAGTTAAGGATTTTTGAGTCAGTCAATTGCCTTGTCATCCACAGAAACTTTGATTTGCATTTTCAACTGCTGGTAATTAAATTAAAGAACCTGTGACTTGCAAGGCCATTTGACATTGGGCATGTAATTCATCTCTCTTAGGTACACATGTGCATGGTGAATTCCCTCCACGTGGAGATAAATGTCTTAATTCAGGGTTTGTGTATGACAATGTGGCTGTGATGGTGTTTCCTAACTCAAGCTCTGCAGAGCCTCAAGGCATGGCATGGGCCAGCTCATCTGTTTTGTTCAGGTGCCCTGGCACCTAAGGCTCTGCACTGTGTCATGAACAAACATCTTCCTCTTTGTCTTTTGTGACCACACAGCCAGACTGCAGCTGGCATGGGACCTTTGGGAGGGATTTGCCTTTCACCCCTGAGCACAGGACTTGGCTCCTGACCTACCCAGCTCCTCTGTTTCCCCACTGAGGGATGAAGCACAGAGAAATGATGCTGCAGAGAAATGGCAGGGCATGTTTCTTTTGTCCCATTACACTCTTCACTGACAAAATGCAATTTCTCAGTATTCATAATGTGGGATTCTGAACCCATCTCAGCATTTCCAGTGATATAAAAAATGGCTTTGGCAACACAGATGTTCCTCATGTTAGAGCCAGGCAGCACAGGGACAATCTATTTTCTCCGCATGAAGAAATACCTGGGTATTAAAGGGAGAGACATGCAGAAATCGAGTCCAGGTCCAGCTGCCTGATGAGATGCAGGCTGATACCCAGATATCAAACGGTTGAGTCTATTTCTGCCTGTCAGCTCTGCTGGGGGTGATTCAAGCTGGATTTCTAAAGGGGTAGCCTGTGGGTGTTCCCAGTGGCAAGTGATCTCTCTTGAGTATCTCCTACTTAACATATTGGCTATCTTTGGCCTTTGGGTGCTCGAGGCAGCACAATAACTATCAGACCCAGGGGGCTGTTTGAAGGGTATGCACCTCTGGGCAGGTCAGTCTCACAGGTGTGACCCATGAGGTCTGTGGGATGCAAGAACTCAAGACAGAGGCATTTTATCCCTCCTGCCAACCTTTCTGCCTCCCTCTGCAACTTTGATCTTCTCTATTCAGCCAGGACCAGGTCCAGGTGGGGTTGATGGTTGGAGGCTTTGTAATCAGGTAGTCCACTGGAGCCACTGTGCTTACTGAATCAGGCAGCCTTAATGGCAAGTCAGGGAGGGGATGGATGCCACAGACAGCCACCACTCTAAACCCCTGCTGCTTCCTAAAGTGACATCCAGCCAAGGAGCAAAGCAGATGAGGGAGCAGACCTTATAATCAGGTTTACAATTTGATCAATTATTATCATAACTGCAATAAGCTACTTACAGAGATGGGAACAAGCTGGTGTCATAGAAAGCCAGCTATAAAAAGTGTGTTTCTAGACATGCTGAGTTCTGTGAGGACAGAGAAACAGCCTATTAAAATGTCTTGTTAACAAATAGGTTGTAGCCCCAAAACTGATGCTTGCTTTATATGTGTTTTATTTTTCCTCTCATTTTCACTTACTTGTTTCTTTGCTGTCTTTTGTAAAGGGATATTATTTTATTTTGGTAGATTATTGGATAATATAGTGTACAGGAGGTAAACACTTGTGGTTACTTCTATTTGCTCAGCTTCCTCAAGGTGAACAGGACATGATGCAGACCCAAACAGGAACCCAGACAGTTTCTTTGCAGTAATTGCTATTATAGAATCATAGAATATCCTGAGTTGGAAGGGACCCACAGGGATCATCAAGTCCAGCTCCTGTTCTCCACACAGGACAAACCCAAGAATCCCACCATGTGGTTGAGAGTGTTGTCCAAGCACTTCTTGAGCTCAGACAGGCTTGGTGTTGTGACCACTTCCCTGGGGAGCCTGTGCCCAGCCACCCTCTTGGAATGGTGTTTACTGTCTCACTTGCAGCCATCTCTTCTTGTTTCTTTGTTTTTTCCCAGCTACCTGATTTTTCTGGCTGGCCATTGGGTTAGAGGGTACAAAGGAGAAAGGATATCTGGCCTCAACTCTGTGCTGATGAGAAAGAAAAGTCAGTCTTGTGCTTGACTACATTATATCACAACTTCTGTCTATTCATTTGTTCAAGAGACAATGAAAGGGGCAGTAAATTTTAAAAATTTTAGGCACTTTCTCTCACTGAAGGGTTAGGATACTAAATGAAGATATTATTAGTTTGACTATTACATTATTTTTTTCGTTATGCATTTATTAACGTTGCAGTGTCAGTGTAGGGTTCAAATTACAGAGTTCCTGCCCAGGTCCCATTGCTTTGGTTTAGCCTATCATTCTCCAGGAAAGGGACCTGAATCAAGCCCAATGTCAAACATCACTAATATCAAATATCACTGCAACTATTCCCAACAAGGTTTCCATGTAAAGGATTGTTTCTGCTTGCAGTTTTTCTATACTGCATCACTATAGTGTCTGAGCTCCCCCTGGTGCTATAATAAAAACCTATAGTTATATACGCAACCTGTTCTATTTTCTGCAAGGTTTTTTCTTGGCCTGATAACTTCCCCTTGGAAATGATCCCATTTTTTATAGGCTGTGCTCTGTTTTAGTACAAATCTCTTTAAAAGCCCCAGTAGTTCCTCCTTGAGGCCAAATCTGAGCTGAACACAGGTGCTGCTGGAGTCACAGCTGGACATGGTGAGTTTTGGCATCAATCGTGTGTTCCAGAGTAGAGAGAAAATATGGGAAGGTGCTTTAGGGTCCTGGAGGATTTTTGTGTAGGACGTGTGAACTTAGGGCTGGGGCAGGAGACCTCAGGAAGTTAAACTGCTTAAGAGACCTTTTCTCTTCTTTATTCTTTGAAAACAAAGGGCCATCTAAGATTTCAGGCTGCCTGAGACTGTGGCCAGCAAAGAACTTTTTGGGATTGAGCAAGGAAAGATTTGAGAGTGAGAGCCGAGTTAATATATTACTTTGGTTTTGCCCCTTGTAAGCTCTTCAGTGTGATATCTCTACACTCAAATCTCAATGAATTTCCTAGATTACAGCCAGCTCCCATAAAGGTATAATTTGCCCAAACCATTACCCCAGACACATCTCATCCTTGAATCTGGGAAAGAAGAGTAATGTTGAGTAAATGTAACTAGAGGAATTTGAGAGAGAAAAAATAACTTCTGTGGGAATGATTTTACACAGATTAATGTATTTCATGGACCACTTGGATTTCAGGTGACTGAACTGTGTTGGAAGGAGATGCTGTTTTCTCCTTGTTCCTGTGCTTGCCACTTCCATTTTTCAGCACTTGTTCACCACTAAGCTCAGGGAGGCAAAATCAATAGTGCTCCAACATTAATAATTGAGCAAAGCAGGCAGCCAGCTGAGTAAACCCCCTCTCACTTGAAATCAGAGCAGTTACTCCCAGCTTGAGCTAATATATCTGAGAATTAGGTGTAGGCTGAGGTGGAAAATGGGATAAAAACACCAAAATAAAATAAAAAAGCCAAACAGCCAGCTCCCCTCTGTGCTGGGCTGTCATGAGTCTCAACAACAGAGTGACAGAAGTGAATAAGGATTGCTCTCTTGAATCATTCTGTATCGGGATGCAATCAGGCAGAATGGTTTGAAAGCATCTTTAGTTTGTAGGAATGAACTCTCCAGGGGTTTGAGTGCTATTTCCAGGTTTCATCCTAAAGCATAAATCATGTACTTATTGAGAGCTGATCGTATAAAGTACACAAAGAAGAAAAGAGTCTGACAAATAGCTTTTAACCTGGGGAGTGGAAAAAAAAAGGCAATAAACACTCTACTGGAAGTGTTTCTGAAGGACATTTGGATACTCTCACAATACAGGGTGAGAACCCCACTAGAATGTGATGCTCTACAACATCCCCTCACTGAAATGCTGCCACCTCTGGAAAAGACTGCAATAAATTCCTAACACCCCTGGTGAAATTACACGGTGCTTAAGGGACAGGGTCTCTTAATCCCAGTAAACCATTGAGCAGTAGGATGTCACATGAAATTGTCATACCACCCTGGTGGCTTCTGCATTTTATAGATGAAAGTTGCCTACATGATGTCTTCTTTGAAAGCACTGGGTTTGGGAATCTCTTGATCAAACCTGCTCATAAATAGTGAGAAGAGAAGCCTTCCCTGAGGGATAGTCTTGTTTTAATGGGGCAGAATATCAGTAAAGGCATAAATCATATCTGAGACAGCAGGACATAGCTGGCAAAGGAATTCAATGAGGATTAATGCCAAGGTGTCAGCAATCCAGGAGATGCATGATAGTATCACTGCAGAGCCAACAGATAAAAAATACCATGTAAAGTTTTCCTTTCTTTCAGGGAATCTGGGTTCCCACTGCAGTGTGTCTAGGAAAAGTGCTCTGAATCCTAAGTAGTGTGAGGAGGCAGACAGCCTGATTTAAAGGTGTTAAAATATTGCCAAGGGATGGGAGCATCCACAAGGACAGCACTCTGGGATTGTGCTGAACACTCACTGCAGCAGGGCTATTAGGTGTGTTGTTGAGGATGAGCTGTGTGATGCACCAAGTTATTCCATCGAGGATTGCCTGCCATTTCTGCAAGGAGTGACAACTGCCTGCCATCTCTGTAAGGGGAAAGAATCAAGAAAACATAATGAACTGGTGCATGGGAGAATCCCACTACTGTGTATCAAAGCTTCCTTTAAAGGGATGACACAAACTCCAGATGGGGACTCTGTTATTTGGATGAAGCTTGTAGGAGTGAGTTTATGAAAAGCCCAGCTAGGGCTGCATTTCAGCAGGGTGGAGTTTGTAGCTTTTCTCCCAAACAGTAGAAGAAGATCAAAGCCTTTTATTTTCATGGCCTGCAATGTGTTTTTTTATTATTTCTTTTCAATGGCCTGCAACACAAGAGTTGTGGCACAAAGTGATCATGGTATTCAGAAGCAAATGAAACTAAAGCTTTTCTAGACAGGACCCATCTGTATCTCCTCTCCGAGCTCTATCTTTCCCCTTTGGCTTTCTGTGCAGCAGTTGGCAGTATGTGTAAATCCAGAAAAGCCTTGCAGAGCCAGGGGAAACCCAGGAGGTAATTAATACATCTTGAAACAGCACAGTCTAAACAGTCACCAGTGACCTGGACTGTCTATACAGAGAGTTTAGGTAAGTGTGCTGCCAACTTGCCATCAGGGCTGGGTTTTTATGAGTATTTTTTGCAGCGAGCAGCAAATTTTGTCTCTAAATATGTCAGTGAAAGAGCAATTGCATGGCTCTTAGCTGCAGCAACTTCTGGTCTTGTGGGTGCTGCCCATCACCCTTTGAGACCAAGGTGGCTCCAGCAGAGGCCATTAGGTTGGACAAGAATCTCCAAATGTGAACACAAGGGCCAGAGAATGAAAAAAAGAATAGAGGCTTTTTTTGTCCCTGATGATCCACTTGGATGTGTGCAGCTTGGAGATGTACAGCTGGAATGAAAAGTAAGACTATATAGCATGATTCAGCTGATCCCAAACAAAGGTTAGGGGCAAGGAATTCCTATGTGAGCAGAGGCAAGGTTCTCAGGGAATTTCCCCTGGCTGCCTTTCAAAGTTCTGGCTGCTGCATATTGACCTGTGAGGCATTTGTTTGGTTTGGCTTTTATTTTCTTTTTCTTTTTTTTTTTTCTTTTTCTTTTTCAGTTCTTGTCTGTTTTGTTTCTGAAAGAATGACATCCTGGCCCCTCACATTTCTGGAAGCAACACACACATTCCTTGCAGCTCTGTGTTACCAAGAGGACAGAAAATATTCTCCATAATTACACATGATTTGATCATTCCAGCATTTCTACCTCTTCCCAGAAGTTTTATTATCATAATTAATTTCTCTGGCATCTACTTACAGCTCTAGGCATTTTCCCAAACCTTTAAACACACAGTTAGCAGTTCTGAACATTTCACCACTGTATTTCTTTTCCTCAATTTGCTAGTTATAAATTCTTTGCTACTAGTCTTTCCTGCAACATGAGCTTTATTAATGTAGTCCCCATTACTGTAGTATCATCATACTCCAGGATCCCTGCTTCACCACAGCACTGTAATCAAAGAAAATGGTGTTATCCCTAGTTACAAATGAGAATCTGGGGTACAGTGGGACTACGATTCATCCTTTGGTGACTTGCCCAAAATGCCACAGAGGCAGGAAAGAGAATTACAATCTGGTGTCCCAACTCCAGCTCCTGCTGGGACAGCTAGGTTTTATTGTTTTACAATGTATTTCTCTTTCAGAAAATGTTCTGTAATTTCCAGTCTATGCAGAACTCATAACTTTCTCAAATGCTTTTAAGGAAAGATGAACCAAGAGGGAAGTGATCTTAAGACCCAAGGGTTCCTCCTGGGAAATTATCTTCTAGCTTCTGGATATTGGGCAGAAAAAGATCTTTTGCTTAAGAGAGATCTGAACTCTGATCTAAACTGTGGAGTATTAATCACATCATATGTTCATAATTTCTGTGTATGATTGCACTTGTCCATAGTAAGTTTCTTCAGTCTCAGAGGGGTGTAAGAGAGATGATCACAAATAATGTTGGGTTTCAACAGCCAACCCAAATCACATTGAAAACATCAGTTTCACCCTCCTGTTTGTTTCAGTGAGGGTTGGTAGATTACTGAAATGAGAAACTCCAATCACAATCCAGCACAACTCTTGGTGTGATTCAGTGTGATCCCTTGGCCACCACACAATGGACAGAGCTGTGCCTGGACTGCACATCCCCAGGAAAAGCCATGCACTGCAGTGGTGAAATTCATGCTATCTCTGTCATTGCAATTTAAGTGTACAGGCTGCCAAATTTCCACAAATTATCACTTTTCATCTGTTTAAACTCAACGCCATGTAATGCTCTTGACACAACTCACAAGACCCACAGGTATCCTCAGTCTGAGCACAGGCCACCTGTGTCTTGTTTGCTGGAATAGGAGCAACAGCCCGGAAGGCAAAGCTGCTGATGGAGACGCCAAAATCGTGCTCTTTGTCAGACAGAAACTGAGTCAAAAATCAGGTTTCAACCTATGCAGAACTTGGCCAAACCTTACTATTAATTTGGCTTCCAGCAGAAGTAGCGCAGCACTGTAATACAAAACTCCTTTGGTGGGTAAACCATTTTCCATATACTCTGGGATTATAGCTGAGTAGGATTAGAGATGTCCTGGTGTGGGCAGCTTTCTCCAATGTCAGAGTGACAGCCAGGTCTCCTGGCTCAGTACTCTGAGTCCTGGTGTGGTTCAGTATGAGAAAGTGGTGAGCAATCTGGTGAGGTGTCCAGTCCCATCAGGTTGTGCTCCTGAGACTGTCACAGGAGGGAAGTGATCACCAAGTCCATCACGACTGGAGAGGACAGCTTGCCAGGCTTAGACATGGTGACTAGTGGTACGCAACAATGTCCTGAATAATTGCACTGCATTTACTTCGAATATACTTTTACCAATTACCTGGGCAAAGCCTTAAAACAAACAAACAAACAACAACAAAAAACAGCCCCAAAAGAAGAATAAAAAGGACTTCAAAGCATTTCACTTACATTAATTAAGCTATGTGTCTGTGTCAGTCGTGTCAGTCAACAGATACTCAGCAATCCTTATCTCTACACCCTAGAGCCTGATAAAGGTCTAATTGCATGAGAAAAGTACAGCCCTTGGGACTGCAGTGGCAAAAGCAATTTCCTTTTGCACAATGGAGCCTAAACGAAAACACCTCCTGCTTAATGAAAGCATGGAAGATTAAGGGACAAAGGTAGGGGTGTGGAGTTGGGCTGCAGCCAGACGGGGTCTTCGTGGGATGGCTGGGGGCAGGAGGAACCCCAGGCAGAGCAGAGCAGGAGGTGCCTGTGCCATTCCCGCCGGTGTGGGGGGCGTGTCACATGCCCCAAATCCAGGTGCCACCGAGGGGCAGCCCCTGCCTCCAGGCGCTGTCAGTCCTTCTGGGTGCAACCAACAAAGATGGACTCAGTCCCCACGGCTGCCTCCGCTTGCCTGAGTAAAATCTGGCCACTTGTTGGAAAAGCGTTTGGAGGTGAAAGGATTGAGGACAGAAAAGTGTTTGTAACAACAGTGTTTCTTTGTTGCGAGTTAAAGTGCCAAGTTTAATGCAGGATGCAAAGCTGACCCTGGGGTGAAACATGACTGAGCGTCCTCGAAGGCAGCCCTCCCACGCATGAGCCTAACTCAGAAAATCTTTGATGCATTAGTGTTTAAAAGTGAGAGAGAGGGGGAAAAGCCCTACAATTTTTTCTAGAGAGAGAATAAAGCAGCAGAAGCAACAAAGAGAGGTTAATATGGATTTTGCAGCAGATACTGATAAGGGACAATTTCCCCATTTCCTTTCTGGATTAGAAATAACATTTCATGGACTCAGAGATAGTTCTGGAAGAGCTAATGAAGCATAAAGCTGAGTGTAAAGCATCATGTTCAGGGGGTTGCTCACAGCTCATAAAAAAAGGCTTTCTTCCTTTTTTTCTCCCCACAATTAAAAAAAGAGGAGCTAAAACCTGTGCTTGCTTTACTCTGCCATTTTTCACATTTGCAGTTGTTCTCAGGGGAATCAAAGTGACAGATTTATGCAGAGCTGAAGTTTGGATCTTTTCTTGCCCCGGAGCAAGGCTTTTATCCAAACTTTTCTTTCCCCTTTCATGAGGGGATGGTGAAAAGGAGGAATGCTTCACACTCAAAAACTGCAAAGAAAAAATCTTTCACAGCTGTTTCTAGCAGCTGAGATATATTTAATCCAAACTTGAGATTAACATGCACCTCTGTGGAAGAGATATTTCCCCTCCCTCTGTGGTTGTTACCACCTGTGTGAAGCAGACAGGGCTGGGAGGTGAACTTCAGCAGCGAACTCGTGGTGAGAGAATAGAGAACTGGAATGGGAAAGCTATGAGCAAGTGACTTTGTGCTCTTATTCCAGAAATTCCTGCTGTGGATTGACTCTCCAAGTAAGGTGGACAACTTCTTTGGGCTGTCTGCATTATGAGTGCCACTTTTAAGTGCTTCAGGGCATCAGGTTTGCCTGTGCTTAGCTCTGAACAGGAGGGGTTTTAGCGGGGTATCTGCAAAAAGCAGCTCTTCTCTAACTGTTGCATTGGAGATGGGATGAGCAGAGAAGGTCTCTCTCTCTGTCTCAGTGCTTCGTGCACGTACATGCAAATGAGTAATGGTAAATCTTCAGTAGCACAAGAACCCCTGCTGTCTCTCCAGGGCGCTGAGCCATGAGCAGCAGCTTGGAATGTGCCCTCCTAGTGAGCATTTATGTTTTATCTTCACTGTTCAGTGTGCAAATGTTCTGAAATCCTATCCTTGAATCTGTAAGGATCTGAGAGGATGAACTTGGGAGGCAGAACTATTAACACCTGTATGGACTTTCCTGAGGTGCTTGTCTCCATGTTATCTGAGTGCCACAAACACGTTAATGGGTGTGAATTCACAATCCCTTTATGAAGTAAGAAGCTGGTACCCATGTGACCTACCAGGCTTGGCATTTTTGTCCTCAACTCTTATGCTTCCAGTCAATCTCCTTCTCCATCCCCACGTCTCAGCCAGATATGAAAGTCTTGCCTCTACCCATAGGAACAAAGTCTTCTACACAAGAAAAAAAAAAAGGCATTACTCTTTAGACTGCCCTGGTGAAGAGAGCATTGAAATCTTTTCTACAGAAATCTCACCCGAGGTAAGCATGTAAAATGTGATATTTCAGCCCAAACAATTAATGCAATCCAAGAAGGAGCCAGGTAGCTCTGCTGACAAGCCATATAATCCAGCAAATCATTTGCTTTGGCTGCTGCTGCTGCTGGACCTTGTAGCCTTCACTAGTTCCAACAGCACTTGTTTTGTATATGTGTCACCAGCCCCTGAAATGGTGGCCAGGGGACAGCTGTCCTGTCCTTGACATATGACCTTGCATTGGCTGCTGCATGTGTGCAAATGCAACAACCCCTGCACAGCACCATGGCCATCAGTCTCTGCCACTGGGTCACCAGCACTTGTGTGGGTGAGTTTCAGCAGAGGCACATTCAGAGATGGAGCTGTTTCCTCCTCCTTTGCAGTTCTGATGGTGTGTGTGAGCATCTCCAGGAGGGTCAGGAGCATGGGGAGCAGCTGAGGGAGGTCATGAGGCAGGGCATGACACTCAGGCTAAGCCCAGCTTTTTGCAGGACAAGGGGCAATGCAAGCTGGCTAGTGTGAGAGTGAAAGCTGGTGTTACAGAAGGTCTGACAATTCCTGGGGGGATGTACAGGTTTCTCTGGTGGGGTTTGTACTGGACACCTCCAGTTTGCCATGTAAAAGACCTCCAGGTGGCCACGCAAAAAAAAAAAAAGGCTTAGGATTCTCATTGCTCTTTTTTTCCTTCCTTGTCCCTATTTCTCTAGTTTTACCTAGAACAGTTTATATACTGTTCAATTAGTTAACTTAATTCCTTCATTTGCTCCTTCTTTGCTTAAAATTCTCCTTGACAAGCTGCTTCCCTCAATGGCCTTTTCTTCCTGTTCTGAGTCTTGTTCTCCCACTTCCTCTGCCTTTTCCCCATTGTCTTTAGCTTTCTCTTGGGCTCTGCATCCCTGTGTCTGCGTCATCCCTTGTTATTTCCTACCCCTTCATCTGTGGGGCTTCATAGGGTGCAGGGGCATTTCTAACCCTGTGATAGTGTTGCCTTTTCCCCCAGCCTGGAAAAGAAACTCGAGATCATTTTAGCAAGGAGGTAATATAAAAGGGGATCTTTATTTTTAAGGTCTTCAGGAGCAGTTATGGAAAGGTGTCCATAAAAGCCCAGCCCCTCCAGGGGTGAGTACATATTTATAGCTTTTAGGAAATTAGCATAATTGATTAAGAGCACAAATAAGGAGAACAAGTGGTGATTCAATTCCCCCTCAGGTCCAGCCCCTTCCCTGGAGCCCCCCTCTCAGCACTGGCTGTGCTTTGTTTATGAAAATGTACCTCAGAGTTGTTCTCGGCCTTGGTTCCCAGGAAGAACCAAGATAGGACAGGGCCTTGCACCCCCCTGGGGCTTGGAGCTCTGCAATTTGTTTTGTCTTTCTGCTTAGGGAAAGGCTATGCAAAGGTACTGGAAAAACTAGCTATTAATACAGTAGGCTACAGAGCTACAAATAGATGGGCAGAGAGTACAGAGAACATAGAAAAGAAAAAAAGGCAGAAACCAAACGGCATCATTCCCCTCTTTTTTAGAGACTAACAAGACTCTATCTTGTCTAGTCTCTGCTCTGCATTTAACCATACCTCTGGTTTATACAACTGGCTATCCCACTAGTTGTTACACAGATGCTAATTATAACTACAGTTACTATGAACATTTCTTTTCTCTAGGTTCAGTTTGGTAACCATGAAGTGAGTGTACTGAAGATATTCAAGGTTCAGTAAGCTCTTTTGAGAGTTACTTGGTGTAGAATTTGAGTTTGCTTTCAAATTTCAACCAAATTTCTAAAAAATTTTTTCATTCAGATTTGCATAAGAACAACAACTAGTGTTAATGATTTTGTGGCTAGTAGGAAATTAAGAGCTATTTTGTTTTGTCAACAGCCTTTAATATGATTAAACATTACATTTGGAATCACAGCTCCATGGGCACAGGCCCAATTTTTATCTTGGGGCAAAACTTACCAGGCCAGATTCTCAACTTTGACAAGTTGTCCTTATGAAGAGCTTTTGGATACATTTTGGACTAGAGTTACATGCAAATTTTAGGACCAAATTTGAATCACGGTTACCAACTGTACAGATAAGAGTTACAAAAGAACAGTTTAAATCATATCATCTCAATTTGTATCAGTCTCTCTTTTCTGGCTGTCTATGGAGCAGACGTCTTCTTAACTCTGGAGCAGTGAATTCAAGGCTCTCTGCCAGCAGCTTTGGATTTGGTGAGGGTAGTCAGGACTTGGAATGACTCTTTTACTTAGCTCGTAAGATTACTGTCCCTTCATTCAACATAGACTCAGTCTCTAGGCTTGAATAGTTGCTAGTCTTCCTTCCTTCTATTACTTTGTCATTCTAATCTTTCATGATAAATCATTCACTTTTATGACACTTGATGCTAACACTTTTTCTCATGTTACCTTGTCTGTTGTTACTGCATACCCTGTCTTTTGTTTGCCATCTCGCATGAAGCTGCTCTCATCTGCATACAGCTCCCAGGCTGGCACATCTTTCAGGTCTGCTCTGCTGGAATGGTCTGCAAACAGTCAGACTTAAATACATTATCAGTTAGTGCTGGGAACAGACATACTAGAT